>OX485808.1:2500-229570 GCA_950295325.1 Polytrichum commune
GCCCGCGACGTTGCGGGCCCCGCATCCGCCAACCCTAAAACGTGTATCAGTTTCCGGCTCCACCACCGCGATCGCGAGGGTCGAGAATGGGGGGGTAGCCAAAACCTCGGCTCGAGACTCCCACCCCCCAAACTGAAAGAACGCCCTTGTAACCATGCAAAAAGTCAACTCTTGTGGTCAAAAAGTCAACCCCCTCAAAATCTCACAACTCGCGATACTTGTAGGGCTTTTTTTTACTCCATTGTGTTTAGAACCCTTCAAAATGGGGGGGTAGGTACCTTCGGATAACCCAAATTCATTCATCTCGCAAAGTTAGCCCCCTTACATTCGCTTTTTCAAAAGGCCATAACTTTCTCAATTTCACTCGAATGAAAAATCCAAGGACATCATTACATTCACCGTGTCCTTCCTGAAGGCAAGACGATATCCAAATTCCCAATCACCTAAGAGTAGAAAAAGTCAACTCACCCCCCAAAAGTCAAACTAGTCATATCTCACAAATGAAGACACTTGTAGGGCTTTTTCTTGCACCGTAGGATAGGCCTTGCTTTATAAAGGGGGCCTGGGCCAAAAACTCTCAAAAATAAATATGCTCATTTTTTGGGGACACGCATGTAACCCTGAAGAGTCAACACGGGGCCCACGAAGTCAACGACGGCAAAAAGTCAACTCGAAGGCGAGCGATAGTCAACGCAAGGTCAAACCCTAAACTCGAGGTCCAAGTCAACCCGGGGTCAAAGTCAACTGGTCACCGTTGACCATGAACGCTACGGTAAACCCTAACACCAGGTACAGCGAACCCCGGAAGGCACACCAAACCCTAAAAGCCACAGTAAACCCTAGAGGCTACCCTATTACTTTACCGTTAACCCTGTAGGTTTAGGGTTTCGACTTTATTGGAAACCCTAGAATCTATATGTGTACTTTACTGCAAACCCTAGAAGCTAGGGTTTCATTTTACCGGAACCCTAAAAGTTACTTTCACTCGTACCGCCAACCCCGAAGGCCACGTGCCGCAATTTTACAGGTGCCCGTACTTCTCGTAGCGGTCGTGGGGACGATAGAATACGCACACGCTACGGATGGATGAAGCGCCCAACGTCATGACTTCATCCGCTCGCAACTACTGCGACCCACGTCCGAACGTCGAGTGCAAGGTCATTTCGGGTTGCCCTCGACGGGGTCCACGAGGTGAGGGCCAAACATTTTAAAGCATGAGTCGCTCGCGAGACTTGGGTCTCGCGGGCCCGCGACGTTGCGGGCCCCGCATCCGCCAACCCTAAAACGTGTATCAGTTTCCGGCTCCACCACCGCGATCGCGAGGGTCGAGAATGGGGGGGTAGCCAAAACCTCGGCTCGAGACTCCCACCCCCCAAACTGAAAGAACGCCCTTGTAACCATGCAAAAAGTCAACTCTTGTGGTCAAAAAGTCAACCCCCTCAAAATCTCACAACTCGCGATACTTGTAGGGCTTTTTTTTACTCCATTGTGTTTAGAACCCTTCAAAATGGGGGGGTAGGTACCTTCGGATAACCCAAATTCATTCATCTCGCAAAGTTAGCCCCCTTACATTCGCTTTTTCAAAAGGCCATAACTTTCTCAATTTCACTCGAATGAAAAATCCAAGGACATCATTACATTCACCGTGTCCTTCCTGAAGGCAAGACGATATCCAAATTCCCAATCACCTAAGAGTAGAAAAAGTCAACTCACCCCCCAAAAGTCAAACTAGTCATATCTCACAAATGAAGACACTTGTAGGGCTTTTTCTTGCACCGTAGGATAGGCCTTGCTTTATAAAGGGGGCCTGGGCCAAAAACTCTCAAAAATAAATATGCTCATTTTTTGGGGACACGCATGTAACCCTGAAGAGTCAACACGGGGCCCACGAAGTCAACGACGGCAAAAAGTCAACTCGAAGGCGAGCGATAGTCAACGCAAGGTCAAACCCTAAACTCGAGGTCCAAGTCAACCCGGGGTCAAAGTCAACTGGTCACCGTTGACCATGAACGCTACGGTAAACCCTAACACCAGGTACAGCGAACCCCGGAAGGCACACCAAACCCTAAAAGCCACAGTAAACCCTAGAGGCTACCCTATTACTTTACCGTTAACCCTGTAGGTTTAGGGTTTCGACTTTATTGGAAACCCTAGAATCTATATGTGTACTTTACTGCAAACCCTAGAAGCTAGGGTTTCATTTTACCGGAACCCTAAAAGTTACTTTCACTCGTACCGCCAACCCCGAAGGCCACGTGCCGCAATTTTACAGGTGCCCGTACTTCTCGTAGCGGTCGTGGGGACGATAGAATACGCACACGCTACGGATGGATGAAGCGCCCAACGTCATGACTTCATCCGCTCGCAACTACTGCGACCCACGTCCGAACGTCGAGTGCAAGGTCATTTCGGGTTGCCCTCGACGGGGTCCACGAGGTGAGGGCCAAACATTTTAAAGCATGAGTCGCTCGCGAGACTTGGGTCTCGCGGGCCCGCGACGTTGCGGGCCCCGCATCCGCCAACCCTAAAACGTGTATCAGTTTCCGGCTCCACCACCGCGATCGCGAGGGTCGAGAATGGGGGGGTAGCCAAAACCTCGGCTCGAGACTCCCACCCCCCAAACTGAAAGAACGCCCTTGTAACCATGCAAAAAGTCAACTCTTGTGGTCAAAAAGTCAACCCCCTCAAAATCTCACAACTCGCGATACTTGTAGGGCTTTTTTTTACTCCATTGTGTTTAGAACCCTTCAAAATGGGGGGGTAGGTACCTTCGGATAACCCAAATTCATTCATCTCGCAAAGTTAGCCCCCTTACATTCGCTTTTTCAAAAGGCCATAACTTTCTCAATTTCACTCGAATGAAAAATCCAAGGACATCATTACATTCACCGTGTCCTTCCTGAAGGCAAGACGATATCCAAATTCCCAATCACCTAAGAGTAGAAAAAGTCAACTCACCCCCCAAAAGTCAAACTAGTCATATCTCACAAATGAAGACACTTGTAGGGCTTTTTCTTGCACCGTAGGATAGGCCTTGCTTTATAAAGGGGGCCTGGGCCAAAAACTCTCAAAAATAAATATGCTCATTTTTTGGGGACACGCATGTAACCCTGAAGAGTCAACACGGGGCCCACGAAGTCAACGACGGCAAAAAGTCAACTCGAAGGCGAGCGATAGTCAACGCAAGGTCAAACCCTAAACTCGAGGTCCAAGTCAACCCGGGGTCAAAGTCAACTGGTCACCGTTGACCATGAACGCTACGGTAAACCCTAACACCAGGTACAGCGAACCCCGGAAGGCACACCAAACCCTAAAAGCCACAGTAAACCCTAGAGGCTACCCTATTACTTTACCGTTAACCCTGTAGGTTTAGGGTTTCGACTTTATTGGAAACCCTAGAATCTATATGTGTACTTTACTGCAAACCCTAGAAGCTAGGGTTTCATTTTACCGGAACCCTAAAAGTTACTTTCACTCGTACCGCCAACCCCGAAGGCCACGTGCCGCAATTTTACAGGTGCCCGTACTTCTCGTAGCGGTCGTGGGGACGATAGAATACGCACACGCTACGGATGGATGAAGCGCCCAACGTCATGACTTCATCCGCTCGCAACTACTGCGACCCACGTCCGAACGTCGAGTGCAAGGTCATTTCGGGTTGCCCTCGACGGGGTCCACGAGGTGAGGGCCAAACATTTTAAAGCATGAGTCGCTCGCGAGACTTGGGTCTCGCGGGCCCGCGACGTTGCGGGCCCCGCATCCGCCAACCCTAAAACGTGTATCAGTTTCCGGCTCCACCACCGCGATCGCGAGGGTCGAGAATGGGGGGGTAGCCAAAACCTCGGCTCGAGACTCCCACCCCCCAAACTGAAAGAACGCCCTTGTAACCATGCAAAAAGTCAACTCTTGTGGTCAAAAAGTCAACCCCCTCAAAATCTCACAACTCGCGATACTTGTAGGGCTTTTTTTTACTCCATTGTGTTTAGAACCCTTCAAAATGGGGGGGTAGGTACCTTCGGATAACCCAAATTCATTCATCTCGCAAAGTTAGCCCCCTTACATTCGCTTTTTCAAAAGGCCATAACTTTCTCAATTTCACTCGAATGAAAAATCCAAGGACATCATTACATTCACCGTGTCCTTCCTGAAGGCAAGACGATATCCAAATTCCCAATCACCTAAGAGTAGAAAAAGTCAACTCACCCCCCAAAAGTCAAACTAGTCATATCTCACAAATGAAGACACTTGTAGGGCTTTTTCTTGCACCGTAGGATAGGCCTTGCTTTATAAAGGGGGCCTGGGCCAAAAACTCTCAAAAATAAATATGCTCATTTTTTGGGGACACGCATGTAACCCTGAAGAGTCAACACGGGGCCCACGAAGTCAACGACGGCAAAAAGTCAACTCGAAGGCGAGCGATAGTCAACGCAAGGTCAAACCCTAAACTCGAGGTCCAAGTCAACCCGGGGTCAAAGTCAACTGGTCACCGTTGACCATGAACGCTACGGTAAACCCTAACACCAGGTACAGCGAACCCCGGAAGGCACACCAAACCCTAAAAGCCACAGTAAACCCTAGAGGCTACCCTATTACTTTACCGTTAACCCTGTAGGTTTAGGGTTTCGACTTTATTGGAAACCCTAGAATCTATATGTGTACTTTACTGCAAACCCTAGAAGCTAGGGTTTCATTTTACCGGAACCCTAAAAGTTACTTTCACTCGTACCGCCAACCCCGAAGGCCACGTGCCGCAATTTTACAGGTGCCCGTACTTCTCGTAGCGGTCGTGGGGACGATAGAATACGCACACGCTACGGATGGATGAAGCGCCCAACGTCATGACTTCATCCGCTCGCAACTACTGCGACCCACGTCCGAACGTCGAGTGCAAGGTCATTTCGGGTTGCCCTCGACGGGGTCCACGAGGTGAGGGCCAAACATTTTAAAGCATGAGTCGCTCGCGAGACTTGGGTCTCGCGGGCCCGCGACGTTGCGGGCCCCGCATCCGCCAACCCTAAAACGTGTATCAGTTTCCGGCTCCACCACCGCGATCGCGAGGGTCGAGAATGGGGGGGTAGCCAAAACCTCGGCTCGAGACTCCCACCCCCCAAACTGAAAGAACGCCCTTGTAACCATGCAAAAAGTCAACTCTTGTGGTCAAAAAGTCAACCCCCTCAAAATCTCACAACTCGCGATACTTGTAGGGCTTTTTTTTACTCCATTGTGTTTAGAACCCTTCAAAATGGGGGGGTAGGTACCTTCGGATAACCCAAATTCATTCATCTCGCAAAGTTAGCCCCCTTACATTCGCTTTTTCAAAAGGCCATAACTTTCTCAATTTCACTCGAATGAAAAATCCAAGGACATCATTACATTCACCGTGTCCTTCCTGAAGGCAAGACGATATCCAAATTCCCAATCACCTAAGAGTAGAAAAAGTCAACTCACCCCCCAAAAGTCAAACTAGTCATATCTCACAAATGAAGACACTTGTAGGGCTTTTTCTTGCACCGTAGGATAGGCCTTGCTTTATAAAGGGGGCCTGGGCCAAAAACTCTCAAAAATAAATATGCTCATTTTTTGGGGACACGCATGTAACCCTGAAGAGTCAACACGGGGCCCACGAAGTCAACGACGGCAAAAAGTCAACTCGAAGGCGAGCGATAGTCAACGCAAGGTCAAACCCTAAACTCGAGGTCCAAGTCAACCCGGGGTCAAAGTCAACTGGTCACCGTTGACCATGAACG
The DNA here is from genome assembly GCA_950295325.1 of Polytrichum commune. NCBI lineage: Eukaryota > Viridiplantae > Streptophyta > Polytrichopsida > Polytrichales > Polytrichaceae > Polytrichum > Polytrichum commune. Next base: position 8,248 of record OX485808.1, read on the forward strand.
CTACGGTAAACCCTAACACCAGGTACAGCGAACCCCGGAAGGCACACCAAACCCTAAAAGCCACAGTAAACCCTAGAGGCTACCCTATTACTTTACCGTTAACCCTGTAGGTTTAGGGTTTCGACTTTATTGGAAACCCTAGAATCTATATGTGTACTTTACTGCAAACCCTAGAAGCTAGGGTTTCATTTTACCGGAACCCTAAAAGTTACTTTCACTCGTACCGCCAACCCCGAAGGCCACGTGCCGCAATTTTACAGGTGCCCGTACTTCTCGTAGCGGTCGTGGGGACGATAGAATACGCACACGCTACGGATGGATGAAGCGCCCAACGTCATGACTTCATCCGCTCGCAACTACTGCGACCCACGTCCGAACGTCGAGTGCAAGGTCATTTCGGGTTGCCCTCGACGGGGTCCACGAGGTGAGGGCCAAACATTTTAAAGCATGAGTCGCTCGCGAGACTTGGGTCTCGCGGGCCCGCGACGTTGCGGGCCCCGCATCCGCCAACCCTAAAACGTGTATCAGTTTCCGGCTCCACCACCGCGATCGCGAGGGTCGAGAATGGGGGGGTAGCCAAAACCTCGGCTCGAGACTCCCACCCCCCAAACTGAAAGAACGCCCTTGTAACCATGCAAAAAGTCAACTCTTGTGGTCAAAAAGTCAACCCCCTCAAAATCTCACAACTCGCGATACTTGTAGGGCTTTTTTTTACTCCATTGTGTTTAGAACCCTTCAAAATGGGGGGGTAGGTACCTTCGGATAACCCAAATTCATTCATCTCGCAAAGTTAGCCCCCTTACATTCGCTTTTTCAAAAGGCCATAACTTTCTCAATTTCACTCGAATGAAAAATCCAAGGACATCATTACATTCACCGTGTCCTTCCTGAAGGCAAGACGATATCCAAATTCCCAATCACCTAAGAGTAGAAAAAGTCAACTCACCCCCCAAAAGTCAAACTAGTCATATCTCACAAATGAAGACACTTGTAGGGCTTTTTCTTGCACCGTAGGATAGGCCTTGCTTTATAAAGGGGGCCTGGGCCAAAAACTCTCAAAAATAAATATGCTCATTTTTTGGGGACACGCATGTAACCCTGAAGAGTCAACACGGGGCCCACGAAGTCAACGACGGCAAAAAGTCAACTCGAAGGCGAGCGATAGTCAACGCAAGGTCAAACCCTAAACTCGAGGTCCAAGTCAACCCGGGGTCAAAGTCAACTGGTCACCGTTGACCATGAACGCTACGGTAAACCCTAACACCAGGTACAGCGAACCCCGGAAGGCACACCAAACCCTAAAAGCCACAGTAAACCCTAGAGGCTACCCTATTACTTTACCGTTAACCCTGTAGGTTTAGGGTTTCGACTTTATTGGAAACCCTAGAATCTATATGTGTACTTTACTGCAAACCCTAGAAGCTAGGGTTTCATTTTACCGGAACCCTAAAAGTTACTTTCACTCGTACCGCCAACCCCGAAGGCCACGTGCCGCAATTTTACAGGTGCCCGTACTTCTCGTAGCGGTCGTGGGGACGATAGAATACGCACACGCTACGGATGGATGAAGCGCCCAACGTCATGACTTCATCCGCTCGCAACTACTGCGACCCACGTCCGAACGTCGAGTGCAAGGTCATTTCGGGTTGCCCTCGACGGGGTCCACGAGGTGAGGGCCAAACATTTTAAAGCATGAGTCGCTCGCGAGACTTGGGTCTCGCGGGCCCGCGACGTTGCGGGCCCCGCATCCGCCAACCCTAAAACGTGTATCAGTTTCCGGCTCCACCACCGCGATCGCGAGGGTCGAGAATGGGGGGGTAGCCAAAACCTCGGCTCGAGACTCCCACCCCCCAAACTGAAAGAACGCCCTTGTAACCATGCAAAAAGTCAACTCTTGTGGTCAAAAAGTCAACCCCCTCAAAATCTCACAACTCGCGATACTTGTAGGGCTTTTTTTTACTCCATTGTGTTTAGAACCCTTCAAAATGGGGGGGTAGGTACCTTCGGATAACCCAAATTCATTCATCTCGCAAAGTTAGCCCCCTTACATTCGCTTTTTCAAAAGGCCATAACTTTCTCAATTTCACTCGAATGAAAAATCCAAGGACATCATTACATTCACCGTGTCCTTCCTGAAGGCAAGACGATATCCAAATTCCCAATCACCTAAGAGTAGAAAAAGTCAACTCACCCCCCAAAAGTCAAACTAGTCATATCTCACAAATGAAGACACTTGTAGGGCTTTTTCTTGCACCGTAGGATAGGCCTTGCTTTATAAAGGGGGCCTGGGCCAAAAACTCTCAAAAATAAATATGCTCATTTTTTGGGGACACGCATGTAACCCTGAAGAGTCAACACGGGGCCCACGAAGTCAACGACGGCAAAAAGTCAACTCGAAGGCGAGCGATAGTCAACGCAAGGTCAAACCCTAAACTCGAGGTCCAAGTCAACCCGGGGTCAAAGTCAACTGGTCACCGTTGACCATGAACGCTACGGTAAACCCTAACACCAGGTACAGCGAACCCCGGAAGGCACACCAAACCCTAAAAGCCACAGTAAACCCTAGAGGCTACCCTATTACTTTACCGTTAACCCTGTAGGTTTAGGGTTTCGACTTTATTGGAAACCCTAGAATCTATATGTGTACTTTACTGCAAACCCTAGAAGCTAGGGTTTCATTTTACCGGAACCCTAAAAGTTACTTTCACTCGTACCGCCAACCCCGAAGGCCACGTGCCGCAATTTTACAGGTGCCCGTACTTCTCGTAGCGGTCGTGGGGACGATAGAATACGCACACGCTACGGATGGATGAAGCGCCCAACGTCATGACTTCATCCGCTCGCAACTACTGCGACCCACGTCCGAACGTCGAGTGCAAGGTCATTTCGGGTTGCCCTCGACGGGGTCCACGAGGTGAGGGCCAAACATTTTAAAGCATGAGTCGCTCGCGAGACTTGGGTCTCGCGGGCCCGCGACGTTGCGGGCCCCGCATCCGCCAACCCTAAAACGTGTATCAGTTTCCGGCTCCACCACCGCGATCGCGAGGGTCGAGAATGGGGGGGTAGCCAAAACCTCGGCTCGAGACTCCCACCCCCCAAACTGAAAGAACGCCCTTGTAACCCTAAACCCTCGCGACACGCGGGCCCGCCACGTCGCGGTCTCGTATCCACCAATCCAAAAACTTCTTAAGCTTTTCGACTTCACCGTCGTGATCACAAGGGTCGAAAATGGGGGGGTAGCCAAAATTTCGGCTCGAAACGCCGACCCCCCAAAGCTTAAGAACGCCCTTGTAACCCTAAACCCTAGCGGTCGTCGGGACGATAGAATACGCACGCGCTACGGACGGATGAAGCGCCCAACGTCATGACTTCATCCGCTCGCAACTTCTACGACCCACGTCCGAACATCGAGTGCAAGGTCATTTCGGGTTGCCCTCGACGGGGCCCACGAGGTGAGGGCCAAACATTTTAAAGCATGAGTCGCTCGCGAGACTTGGGTCTCGCGGGCCCGCGACGTTGCGGGCCCCGCATCCGCCAACCCTAAAACGTGTATCAGTTTCCGGCTCCACCACCGCGATCGCGAGGGTCGAGAATGGGTGGGTAGCCAAAACCTCGGCTCGAGACTCCCACCCCCCAAACTGAAAGAACGCCCTTGTAACCCTAAACCCATATTTTAAAATACCACTTATTCAAAAAACTTGGGTTTATCAACCCTAGATTGTTGCGGTTTCATATCTACCAATCTAAAAACTTCTTAAGCTTTTCGACTTCACCATCGTGATCACAAGGGTCGAAAATGGGGGGGTTGCCAAAATTTCGGCTCGAAACGCCGACCCCCCAAAGCTAAAGAACGCCCTTGTAACCCTAAACCCTGAAACTTGTGTGGCTACTAGTTTTGGCTAATAAGGCTACAACTAATTCAAATATGATAGCATTAGATGATTAAGTAATAATTAGCGTGTTAATTAAGGTAAGGTTTGGATAAGGTCTTAACTCCTAGTTTGGTAAGTTTCCACTCGAATTGAGGAGCATGTTTTTACTTTATGACTAGGTAATGTTGAGTAGTGCATGGTTAAAGGTTTCTATAGATAAGAAATCTTTTAACTCATAGATATTTGAATTAACCTTAAGTCATTTGGATAAAGATTTGAAATTCTAACCTTAGATAACTCGAATTAAACTCACCTTCAACTTATAGTTAAGATAATAAACTTATATATTAGTTATTCACATATTCTTCTACGTGAACAAGGTAAGAGTCAAAATCCTTACGTAAATTATTCCTTTGATATTCCAAACAACAAATAACTCAGTTTGAATGTTGCTGGGTTAAGGCCCAGCAATCTTCAAACGTTCATATCGTTTTCATACGGCCTCTGATTCCTATGCTCTTAGGCTCCCTAGAAGCGCGATTGCAAGGCGCATCTAGTGATATGCTCAATTTTTTGTGGGTACGTCGTATGCAAACGTTATGAACGTTTGAAGCTACCTGGGTTTAGGCCCAGCAAGCTTCAAACCTTCATATCTTTTTCATATGAACTCTCATTTCTTTGATTGTAGGCTATCTAGAAGCGCAATTGCAAGGCGCTTCTAGGAGTATGCTTAATTTTTTGTGGGTACGTCGTATGCAAAAGTTATGAAGGTTTGTAGCTTTCTGGGTTTAGGCCCAGCAAGCTTCAAACCTTCATATCTTTTTCATATGAACTCTCATTTCTTTGATTGTAGGCTCTCTAGAAGCGCAATTGCAAGGCACTTCTAGGAGTATGCTTAATTTTTTGTGGGTACGTCGTATGCAAAAGTTATGAGGGTTTTTAGCTTTCTGGGTTTAGGCCCAGAAAACTTCAAACCTTCATATCTTTTTCATATGGACTCTGATGTCATTGATAGTAGGCTCTTTAGAAGCGCTATTGCAATGTGCTTCTAATGGTATGCTAAAGTTGCTTAAGGTATGTCGTATGCAAAAGTTATGATCATTTGAAACTAGCTGGTCCTAAACCCAGCAAGCTTCAATTGATCATAACTTTGTCATATCAACTCCGATAGTCATGAAATTAGGCTTATTACGAGCGCAATGGCAAACGCATCCAGGGTTATGCTCAATTTGTTGTGGGTACGTCGAATGCAAAAGTTATGACGTTTTGTAGCTTGCTGGGTTTAGGGTTTAAGGCCCAGCAAGCTTATAATGATCATAACTTTCTCATACCAACTCCAATCTTTATAATTTTGGGGGCAATATGATCGCAATTGCAATACGCATCCAGGGGTATGCTTAATTTTTTGTGGGTACATCGTATGAAGAAGTTATCAGCATTTGAAGCTGGCTGGTTAGGGGTTTAAGGCCCGGTTTTAGGGTTTAAAATAAACACTAATTAAGTCTAAATAAGCACTAATTAACTTGAAATAAACAGTAATTAACTTAAACTAAACAAACATTAACTAAACCTTAAGGCAATTAGTCCTAAGTTAATCACAAACAACTTACACTACCAACGAATTAACTAAGGCTTTATACAAATAACTTAGATTACACACAAACTAACTTAACCTAAACAAAATTAACTTAATCTAAAACCAACTAGTCCTAGCCTTATTATAACACTTTACACTTTATACAAATTTACGAAAAGTCAACCATATGTCAAAGTCAACCACAGGTTTACCTAGTCAACCAAAAGTTAATGATTTAGGATCAACCCCTACCAAAAGGCACCCTCAACCACAAGTCAACATTTTTCATCCAAATGTTTTAGCGTATGAATGAAAATTGACCGTTTTTCATCCATATGCCCTGACATTTGGATGAAAATTGGTCATTTTTCATCCATCCATAACTTGGGCAAACAATGTCGTATAGCCAAGCGCCATACCATTTCGGAATGCCCACGTCAAGTTCTACAACATATTCTTGTCAATAATCCATCAAACACACATATCCAAAAAGTCAACTCCGGCGGTCAAAAAGTCAACCCCCTCAAAATCTCACAACTCGCGATACTTGTAGGGCTTTTTTTTGCTCCATTGTCTTTAGAACCCTTCAAAATGGGGGGGTAGGTACCTTCGGATAACCCAAATTCATTAATCTCGCAAAGTTAGCCCTCTTAAATTCCCTTTTTCAAAAGGCCATAACTTTCTCATTTTGACTCGAATGAAAAATCCAAAAACATCATGGCATTCACCATGTCCTCCTTAAAGGCAACACAATATCCAAATTCCCAAACACCTAAAAATAGAAAAAGTCAACTCACCCCCAAAAAGTCAAACTAGTCATATCTCACAAATGAAGATACTTGTAAGGCTTTTTTTTGCACCATAGGATAGGCCTTGCTTTATAAAGGGGGCCTAGGCCAAAAAAAATCAAAAATAAATATGCTCATTTTTTGGGGACACGCATGTAACCCTAAACCCTAAAACCCATACCTTACAATGGGGGGGTAGGTCACCTCAAAATCCAAAAATAACCATGCCATTTTTGGCCGGACACCCATGTAACCCTAAACCCTTAAACCCTAACCCTAAAACCCTAAACCCCTAAACCCTAAACCCCTAAACCCCTAAACCCAATAACTCGAATCTTACTAGGGCGACATCATGGCCTGTGTGAAACTTGAATTTAAACACTTTCATGACATAGAATGTTTGAAGGGCTTTCCGGACACATATAGCACTCCTTAAAACAACTCCATATGCAAACATTATGGATGGATGAAGTTTCAGAATCCAGAACTTCATTCGTCCATAACTTCTTCAAATTTTATCAGAATCATAAGTAAAAAGTCTTTCTAGATTGCTTATAATGTACTCTACAAAGTCCACGTACTATATTTTAAAATATCACTTATTCATGAAACTTGGGTTTATCAACCCTAGATTGTAGCGGTTTCATATCTACCAATCTAAAAACTTCTTAAGCTTTTCGACTTCACCATCGTGATCACAAGGGTCGAAAATGGGGGGGTAGCCAAAATTTCGGCTCGAAACGCCGACCCCCCAAAGCTAAAGAACGCCCTTGTAACCCCAAACCCTAAAACCCATCATAAGTACTTTATTTTGTGTAAATTACTTATTTGATAAGTTAAAATAAGTGTGAAAAATAATGTAGATAATACATGTTCTTGAGTCAATCTTCTTATAGCTCAAGTGTTACTACTTGAAATATAAATATAACTCTTATAAATGTATTAAAAATGCATATGACAAGTTTAACTACATTGACATAATTATTTACAACTTCCATTCTTATTATTGCATTGATTATAAATAACCAATTCTTTAAGGTGGTTTATTATTGGTTGAAAGCCTATCATGTCTTCATTATCATATGAATATGATTATATATCATATTATAAATATATTCATAAAATTTGCAATCCTATCATAATGTAATGATATTGATAATATTATGATATTATGTTTTATTTTTATATTTTCATGTTTACAAAATCACTATCAACTTCAATATTTCCTAGGTCCATCATTAGGTTTGTATTTTAGGCTACATGGATTTGATTTTTAAATGTACAGAAAGATGATGTCACATAATACTCTCTTAAATGTGAAGTGAAATATAACTATTAAATTATAGTTACATTTGATGTCTTGTTAAATAATGGTATACTAATGTTCAACTTTGGATATTAAGATTTCATTCTTATTACATCCAGACTTTAGGATTACTTGGTTTCGTGTTCAAAGTAAATTCAACCTAAGATGTTAGAATATTCCAAGGTTGAATCCAACATTTGGGACTTCAATCTCTTACCACAGTTGAGTCCTGGGTATGCCAAATGAATTAAGGAGTCCCTCAATGTTCAATCTTAGGGTTGATAGGATGTAGAATTCTTCCAAGGTTGAACCTTCACTTTAGGTTTAATAAAAAATAAAAAATGTGAGCAATTTTTGTTAGATGAAAGTTATCCACATTATATAATGATCGTTTAATATGATTGGTATTATCAAGAGATTATTTTATGAAAATAATGCCTACTTAAATTCACTTATAGTTAAAAAGAATGGGTAGTAAGGTTATATCCTTACATCTAACTCGCTATGCATGATGCAAGCATTATTTTTGAAATTAATACATTATAATTTTTATATATTTCTTTGGGCTGGCTTTATTACGTTATAGCAATATCTATTTACTCCTCCCTAAATACCCCTACTATGCCTAAACAAATCAACATCGAACCCTCTTTTTCATCCCATTGCATATTTTACATCAACATCCCCACCATTTTTTTTAATCCCCTCCTAAACACACGAAACCCGTAATTGCTTCCACTCCACACCTTTTCCTAATCCCCTCGTAAATACCCCAAGCTCCCAAATAGATCAACATCGACACCTTTTTTCAATCGGGTCCCGAACACATCAAAATCGTAAATAGGTGAAGAAGATCCAGACCTCCTTTCCCCCCCCCCCCCATCCGGCCGTAATTTCCACCAATTACCATGGTTTCGGATTGACACCCCAGTGTGTTCCGTTCCATTCCATTCCATTCAAAGTTTGCTCCTACACGAATGAAAGAAAACCGTATCCGCCACAATATCAACCTATCTGATTCATACCTAAATGTGCCTCGGATTGAATTAACTATTTCGTACCTCCCGCATTCATCCATCCCTGAAATAGATCACACTATTCACCTATTTTTAGTCGGGCCCTAAATAGATCATAACCAAATCCACCTGACCCATCGACCGGACTTAGGGCCAAGTTCCATGTGCCGGTCCGGTCCGTTTTTTTCAAAAATAAATGGGTGGGCCGGTGAAAAGAGGGTGGTGCCATGTGCCCATCCTTCTCACCCAAGGACCGGTACCCCCCATGGATGGGTGTCCCACGTTTTGTGTTGTGGAAGAACGGGTGCCAAAGGACCGGCGGTCCTAACGGTAACGTGAAGGACATGTGCCGGTTAGAGAGCTATGGTGACCGGATCGGCCGGTCACCTAGGGTATAAATATAAATATTATTATTATTATATAAGTATTATATTATTAAAATATTATTTTGGTATCATTTAGGTGTTACAGTTAAATTCCCTTAAAATAAACACATAATTATTTCATTTTATGTAGTAGTTATATTGATAATTAAATTATCAATTAGGGGTATGGAAATTGATGTGCAAATCAAATATGAAAAGTTCAATGAGGATGACCTCCATTGCCGGTCACCTTCATAAAGTGTCATGTCTTATGTATCACCAAATTTAGTTAGAAAGTAGGAAATCCCAATAAACCGGCACCCCACATAGAAGTACCCTTCCAAAAAACGGGTGACATCACCCATTTTTTGGATGATGTCACCCGTTTCTCACCCATCCAAAAGAACGGACCGGACCGGTACATGGAACTTGGCCCTTATACCTAAGTGTGTCCAAACCCATTCGTGTTTTGGGTACCTATTTTCAGCGGGGCCCTAAATAAATCCAAATTTGGACCCCTTTTTACTATGTTCTTACTTGAATAACCCTAAATCCCCTAGACCCACTTTTATTCTGTTCGTACCACCCTAAACGCAAATCCAAACCCCTTTTTCAATCCGGTCATAAATAGATGTAACCCTAAAGCTAGGGTGGTCATAGGTTTGGCTACCTTAGGTGAGGAATGGAGGAATGGACTCTCCAAAGGGGTGTGTAAGGCATAAATATCAAATCGATTTTCATTCAAATAATATGTGAGCAACAAGTTTGGGCATGTTGTTGTTGTCATTATAATCACCAAGATACACTTGATGACTTGTTTTTGGAGACTCCACGTCATCAAGCACCTACATGGACACCTCCCAAATCCTTGTTGGCATGTACTTTGCATGAGACCTGCACTATTGTGGATGGCCCTTTAACAAAACAACAAGTTCTAAAGAACCATGACAATGTTCAGGGAGATTTTTGGACATAATTTTAGATTAATTTGAATTTGAGAGTGTGCTCTCAACTAGTTTATAGGGAAACGCTTGCTTGACATTTGTCACCTCCGCGGGTTAGGGGTAGCATATCCTTAACATGTTTTTTGTTGATTCATTTGTGCAAATGATTCCCAATTGATATAAAAATTTGCATGACAATCAAACGTAGCATATCCTTAAAATCTGTCGTTGGAATTTCTAGTTGGACATGTGTGGGTGTGTGCAATATCCATGTAGAAGGTGCGTAGTTGTGACACCACTGCCTGAAATTGCAAAGCTTCCAAAAAAATCATAGAATAGTAGTTTCAAGATTTGTGAGTTGTTTTGAGTAGTAGGATTTGTCAAAAAAACTTTAGATGTTAAACTACAGTCGCTGAAATCGAGGTCACATTTTTTGGGCAGATTTTAGGGAAATTGGGTGTGGGAAATTAATGTTTCAATTCACTTCATTTTAGTTCTACAGCTTTCCACGGAAATGGGGGCCTCTACAATGATTATGAAACAAACTACTCCACTTGATGAATATGCCAACCCTAATTCAGACACATGCCCGGCAATTGATGAACCTGTCAACGCGGTGAATTATGCGGAACCATACATTTCACGCTCATAATAAGCTTGTTGGCTAGAAACAAAGGACTTCGATGAGAGTCTGTGGTAATTAACTTAGCCCCTGGATTTGATTAGAATATAGGTGCTTCCCGTCAGGCGAGATGGCTGAATCCAAGTTCAAGGTTGTTTACGTGCACGGGTTGTTGGAATTGGCCGCCAACAAGAAGGGAATCAACCTGTAGATAGGTTTTTGGTTTGGGTTCTGATTAACAAATCCACACATGAAAAGTTGAATAAGTGTCAATTTCAACTCTAGGTGTCACTATTAGGTGAATTGATAGATCGCACTGGAGTAGGAATAAGATTACTATGATAATCATGGAGGAAACAACTTATTAGGTGAGTTATGAGACTTATTATTATGAGGAATGGGGTATAAGGGTCTCTCAATGATGTTCATGCAATTGCTCGGTCTCTCCCTCACAACCATAGTCTAGTAGCTAGTAACGACTTGCTATACCAGGGTTTTTCAATGCAAGGAGTCACGGCTCGTCAATAGTCTTTTGGAGTAACTAGTAACCACATATAACCAAGGCCAAAGGTGCCCCGATATGATCCATAGTGTCTCCTTAATTAAATGATACTTTAATAGATCAAGAAATATTGTAGTTCAAACCCACCGGGTTTCAATACCTTAACTTATCTTCATATTTAATGAAGCAGTGGGACCATTGTCCTTACCAATTTGTTAAGCCGTATCAATCATGTGGGTATCCGGTGTCTATAGGCCGAAACACGTTAGCAGAGACACATACTACCACAAATTAATGTCATCATTCCTAATAATTATTAATTAGTCCCTTTGTAAATTTGCAGTAATTAAACAAGCTATTTATGATTAAATAGGCCCTTACTCATCTTCTTTGTAATTTATCAAAATAATTTAAGATTATATGTCACAATTTGCAAAAAGCCTATTAGAGAGTAACTAAGCCTCGGAAAGTAAGTGAAGAAGGACCTAAGGCATAGAGTCCGTAGGCAGTGTCAAATGGCTATAGTCATAATATCAAGTCCTACAACCTGATGTCTAATGGCTACAGTCGTAATATGAAGTTCCAAGTAGTAAGTCCCATGATGGAGTGTGGGCCGTAGTCTTAGTAACCAATAAATGTCTGATGATATTCGAAGACTAAGCATTCACCTATGGGTTATATGCCCGCCCTTTGCAACTTCTGCAACCAATATGGGATACCTCTTCACCACTGCTTCGGGACCTCGATCCTCCGCCCGTCTCTAACTCTTCGCCTCCTTCAATTATCGTCCTTGCTGCAGGCTATGGACTTCCTTCAAATCCTTACACTTCGATTTGATGTTGTCAGGGTTCAGGAGCCGGTGTGTTGCATCTCCCCTTGTCTAGTGAAGATGCCATGAAGCTTCGCCTTGTCTATGAGTAATCTCATCCAGCTGAGCAAGGTGAAGTCACACTTAGTAACATCACGAGTGTTTGTCGAGTGGCCGATGCATCTCAAGTATGGATTCATGATGGATACACATTTATGTCAAGTACTGTCAAAAGAGCTGCACTGGAAAGCTTTCAAAATAATGGGACTTGATAAGTTGGAGATGTGAGTATAAGTTCAATTGCACAAAGTACTTCTCCATGAGCGTAGTGGCATCTTCAAGTTTATTCATCACAAGGCAAATGAGATCGGCGTCTTTGCAAATTTAGGTTTCCTCCGAGGGAGGCTTTGAAGGTGGTGCATTGGTTGTAAGTCAGGGCATGGAATGCACGACTCTCGATTTCTCCACGAGAAGCTCCAATGGTTATTTTCTATACTGCATTCTTTGCAGATTGCAAGTATATGCTGGAGAATGTGACCAGAGTTGCTCAACTGTGCCTTGTATGTAATTTGGTAAGAAAACTCTCGAATTCAAAGAGTCATTCTTACCACTGGAGGTCTCCAACCTTCATGTACAAATGAGAAAGTTAATGGGAATGGCATCCATGTCAACAAGATTGGAAGTTGCGCCGACGCCATGGATAGAGACATTACATGGCGATTCAGTGAACAGCGTCTTCCCTAGAAAGCTCGCCATTCCCTTGCGTCACAAGTACAAAGAACAAGTTATCTTTCCACAATTTGAAAGGGCATGATCGAATCTTGGCAAAGATCATGAAACAAATCCAGGATTCCAACCAGAAGAATTTACTTGATGTTTTTCTATGCATGTTGACAAGGCATGAGCGTGGGTATGGAGGAGGGTCGAATATGATGGAAGTTATAACGACAGAGATTTATATTGCCAAATGAAAATGGATTGGATTGGAAGATCAGATTGTTACTTTTGACGTTGTTGTGGATGTTAATAGCGAAGTAGTTGTCTACAACACCATAGACGAGTTGTTCAATGTTGACGGTGAACCAGATATGATCAAGAGTACCCAAGACTCTGATGGTGAGGATGAATTCGTTGATCACTATACCATAGAGCAGTAATGATTTGGTGGCATTAAAAACATGCAGTGGCAGAAGCACTAGATGCAGGAATCGGTGAAGCTTTGAAGGTCGTAGTATGGAAGCAGGAAAACGAAGGGGCCAGTGTCTCCGACATGTTGGGTGAAATTCTGGTGCATGCCAGAAGAACCCCATTTTGGTACTAAAACAACTCAGTGACATAAATTGTTGAAGCTTTGCCCTATGAAGGGAACACTTGAAGATGTTATGCGTGTCTTATGTTTGCCTATCAACGTTCCCAGCCGCTATGGACGCCAAAGCATAGAGAAAACAGAGACTTCTGAGCTGATTGGAATCCCAGATATCATTTATTGCGCAGATAATTGCCCAATTTGTTCAAAAGCATGGATGGAGGAATTACAAAGCCATTATACGGAAGGGTTTGGACAAGAAGCAAGCTCGGCGTGACCAGGTTAAAAATTACGTGCATCTTGCTACTATACTGGAAGGAACTGGGTGCCTTGGTTGAGGGTGAAATAGGAGGATATGATTGTGATTGCTCCAGAGCATCTATTGCCGACGATTGCTTTCCAAAATTTGATGAATGTCTCACACCTAGGTCTAAGAAATACGAGGCGTGGAATGAAAGACATAGTTACTAGATATGAATAATACTAATCTTTATCTTTCTTAAGGTCCTTAACCTTTATTTTTTTAAGTAAATGAACACATGTAAGGAAAATCAAAGCGTGATCAAGGTGAAAATCAAATGTTCCATTTCTCACAAACGGTGATAGTGTTTAGATCAAATTTTGCACCGTTGGAATCGCAGACCCTGCAAATGGGGGGTAGGAACAATAAAAATGTACCCCAAAAATGCAACTTTTGACGATTATCTATAGGCTGGCTTTGTAACCCCAAGACTTTAAAGCCTAAATCCTTACCCTTACATATGAGCCGCATGCTTGACCTTTAATTTCCTCAATAAAGTTGCATGGTATCTTGACAATAGAGTGGCAAACAAGACTATTCCAAGTCTCATGCTAAAAAAATGTATGCTAGATGCTAGACAAAGACGGGTGTCTTTGTAGATCGTGTTCATGCAACTTGCCACATTATTAAACAGTTTGGAGCGAACTGTAGAGATCATGTACAATCTAATCCATATATCTATTATTCATTAGCATGTGAAAGGTGTGACCTGGAGGTGAAGGATTCTCGAATTTCTAAACCCTACAACTTTTGGTAGCCAGAAATCCTAAACTAGGGACAAGTGGGAGAGAAAAGTGTGTGTGTGCTAAGATAGAAGAAATCTCCTCTCGGGAAGAGAGTGACTGTGTATATTCAAGGCTATAATCTCAGGGTGGAAAGCCCCGATTTTCTCAAAAACAGATTCATTGAAAGTTTCATGATTTTTGTGCCCAGTTGTGTTGTCCACTTGTCCCCTAAGAGAATGGAATGGTTGTGATTATGAGCATTGTCAACGGGAGGTAGTCAAATTCAATATGTGGGTGTGGAGTTTTGGAATAATGTAGTTGGATAGTATTTTCTTGAATCAGAGGTGTTTACTTGTCTTGAGATTCGGATTGAGTGATCCAAGGTTATTGTTGTAATTTGTGAAATATTGTCATGTGAAGCGTGGCACTGATGGATTGTTTCTAACTCTCAAACTTAACTTATAAGTGATTTCAGGGGCGATAGATGGCTCAATAAAGTTGTGTGCACAATGGTCTGAATATGTGTGTGAGAAGGTGAATAACACAATGTCGACACAACTGTCTGTGAGAGCTACTAAGCGTTGACGACTTCAATGCTTTGATAAATGATTACAATAGTCCGAACCATTGGTCTAACTCATTCTTGTGCAAAAATCCTGCACGTCGCGAGACAAGAATTGGTTGGCCCCGGTCTGCTGTGAAGGATTCCTGTAAATGCGGAGGTAAATGGCTCCAAGGGGGAATCCTAACTATTCTGTTGCACGATTTAATCCTCGAGAAGAGATTGAGATAGCGGGACCAATGATCGGGGAGAACCGGCAGATAGCTTACAAATGAACCGGTTTAGTTTGAGAAATAACTGGTTGAAGTTCAAGACTGCAGGAAAATTACCGATCGTTTTAGAGGAGTTCATAGAATATACCCCAATTCAATAAAGGAAAACCGAAGGATGTCAACTGGTGGGACTTGCAAACTTTAGGATCTCAATCGACTTTGCCCAAAAATCTCCCCAATCATTGAGTGCGGTTGATCAACATTTCAACATAATGACTTGTGTGGAGTAGGCAGTTAATCTGGAGCAAATATTCGGAGATTTTCTTCCACGAGTGTGGAATTCTGTGAAGAGGCCACAATCTGGTTAGGATGATGAGTTTCTGTTGAGCAAAAGATGGGATTTGTAAATGTGAAATTGAATCTGAAATGGAGCTGAACAATGAGGTGTAAAACCTGTGACAAATGAAGTAAAACTTACAAGCTACACGAGGCCTGGACAAGTGATTTTGGAAAAGTGAATGATCGAAGTGGTTCAGGACATAATGAGGCTGTCTGAGCCATAATTTGAAGTAGAGAGAGCAGCTTGGGCGAGGAAATATAGGCCATGCTTGGAGCGAAAAGGCTGTTGATGAAGGGAAGAGGCTGGGTCTGGTGAAGGATTGATGGGGAAGGAGTTCAGCGTTCCAGGGTGCTTGATTCCAGGACGTGAGTTTGTCCCATAATCAAGGGAGAATACATTTTATCCCTCTTTAAAGATCATGATTGGAAGTTAAGAGTTTAGTACACTTGACTATGGACCTTTGGAGTAGAAACTCTTATAGAAACCACTGACCCCATCATAGCTGAGATGGCGACTTTCAAACGAAGTTACTATGTCTCTTAAGCAGGCGAGGGCCAGCTAAGCTCAATCAACCTTCTACACTTTTTTACATAAAATCCTACCAGGATTACTTAACTTTGCGATTGTTTCACAATGTATGATGGAACAAAGAGATAATCAATTAGATACCTTAAGGTGGCCAACGAACTAATGTCAATTTAAATAAATCTAAGGTACGCTTGAAGGATACTTGAATTCAACTAAGAAGGTTTGTTAAGGCACCCTGGCATAGTCAAGGAGACTAATGTATTTTGGCCTATGGTTCTAGAAACTTACAAGGATGGACCTTCAACTGATACAAGTAAGGACAATGGTCCTACGGCCTCATTAAAATCGAACATAAGTGAAAAGAACGCAGACAACCCGTGGGGTTGCTCGACAATATTTCATGATGCATTAAAGTACCAATTAGTTAAGGAGAGACTAAGGTTCATGTCAGGGTGCCCTCGGCCCTGACTAAATGTGGTTACCGGGCACTAAGAAGACTATTGATGAGCCGTGATTCCCTATATTTAAAAAACACCCATAGTATAGCGAGTCGTCACTACTGGACTATGGCGGTAAAAGAGATTCCGAGCAAATGCATGTACTGCACAAAGTGACCTTAATAACCCATCTCTTAATTAAATTAAATTCGTAAACACCTTCCAGAAGTTGTTTTTTCTAGGGTTTTCATTCTAATCGCATTCCTTATTTATTGTGGTCTATCAATTCACCTAATTGTGACATCTAGGGTTCAATCTGACACTTATGTAGTCTTCCCTGTGTGGTTTTGTTAATCAGAACCCAATCTAAAAACCTATCTACACCTAACTACATAGAGGCAAGGCTTCGTCCAAATGTTGAGAAGAAGAAAGAGATTGCAATGTGGGAGGAGGGGGTCTTTAAACACTCTCACAAAATGGTTGGACCTCTCCACCACCGGTCACATTCTTTCAAACCCTCCCCCCCTTTTGAATTGGGCTCATAGACCTGTTTTCCTGGTTGAGCTTGCCACCCTCTCGCCGAGGTGGCTCTGATGGGAGTTCTTCCAATTCTTTATAATTTTTCACCATCTAGTTGGCAAGGGGACAAGGGGGCAAGTGGCCCCCTTGCTTTTATTTCTTTTCTTTTTGTCAAAAAACTTCATGTCAATTTTACTCTCTTACGCCGAACACCTCACTTTGTATTGTGTGGCCCACACTAATTAATAAACTAATCCTTGTTTAGCTAGCCTCTACTAACTTAACCTCTTAGCTAGTTGTTTTTACTAGCTAGCAATCTTTCTTACTAAGTTAGTTTCTTTTCTAGCTAGCAATTTTTTCTAACTTAGCTAGTTTCTACCACTAGTTAGTGTTATGTTTCACTAACCCTACCTTAACTAATTTTTTCCCTTCATGGGTGAAGGCTCGAAGTCCTCGGTAATTTACCTTCCATTTTGGGGGGGCTAAACACTAAATGAACTAATTTTTCCACAATTCCCTATTAATTCTAATATTTAATGTTGAAATTCTAACCAAAAGTGACCTCACGGAGTGGTGGACCACTCTATGGGTTCACACTCATACATTTTCCTTCCGATATTTTCTCACACATATGAGTGCTAAATTTTCATGAGTCTTTCTTGGTAAACCACTCTAATCATAAATTTTGCAATACAACTACTCTCACCTCATGTGAACTTCTATGATCCCTCAACACTTACACAATTGCCTCTCAACTCCTACAATTTTCTCACTTCTTGCAAGTCCTATATAATTCAATGACACTCGATTTCCGACTCATATGTCTATCTCACCTCATGTGAGTTTCTATGCATGGCACTCATCAACTCTCTCAAACATAATCAATTTGATGATGTCTATGCTATCAAAAACTTTGTCTCTATCTTAAATAACTAAGAAGAAGGTTTGAGCTTGAAGCTCTTGTATTCCAAAATGGTAAAGATACAAAGGACCTTACTCTCTTGTAGCTTATCATCGTGAATATGGTGTGCTAATTCTAATCTTAACTCTATATATATAGTAGAAAGCGGTGTCTAACATGTGCCACCCTCCTAGATTCCTATATCTTCTATCTCTTTTAAGAATACGAGTAAATTTTCAACTTCCACTAGCTCATTCAAAGGTGTCAATCTTGTTGTTGCATTCACCACTTCTCGCTTGAGCTTGGCTTCATAAATACACAAAGAGGACCAAGAGTGCTAACTTTAGAATATTTCTATGCAACATAGACACTAAGGAAATCACAAATGGGCAAGTGGCCACTCCCTAAGTTTTCCTACCTACTAGCCATTTTTCCTACTTCATTTTCTTGAAGTGGACTAATGCTAAATGCAAAGCAATTTTAGCATCCATCAACACAAACACACAATTCAATCCCTTGCACGTATATTGAGATTCAACCATTCAACTTCTATTACAAAGAGTGTACCTATATAGCACATCACGAATTACTCCAAAGTTACCAAGTAATAAATTGAACGGATAGTAGAAATGTTGTACTCATGGTTGCATAAATTTAAAGAGGAATTCACCTTCAGTAATCAGCCAAGCAAAACCCAGTGGTCTTTGCTAGGGCTCAAAGAGCATCTGTTCATTCTTGCATTTTCTTGAGTCTTCCCTTAGACTTGTGTTTTTTGAAGGCCACTGCAAATGGACCATCCTCCAACCATCGCAAGTGTATAGGCTCCACATCCTGGACAACACGAGTTACCAATTTTTGGCTACTCATCATGACCACAAGTTCGTTCAGGCAATATTTTGACTCCCTGTATCATTTGGAGACAACTTCAACGTGAACTCTTGCCACTTCCAAAGCATGATTAATAGATTTGAAAGCAAGATTTCCCTTCACCAGAGATCGAGCATCAAGAAATGGACGAAACCTAGCAGATTTGAATGCGTCATCCAGTTGTGCAACGAAAGTAGCTTTGACCTTAGGCCCGCGGTGATTAAGAAACACGCTAGGATCATCCATGACCGCATTGGTTCATGCTTTCTATCATTCACAAGGGAAGGATTAGGATATGAGACTCGAAAACTCTGTCATGCTCACAATTTTTTAAAAAGGTTCCGTCAACCTAATATCACACCATTTATAT
The DNA here is from genome assembly GCA_950295325.1 of Polytrichum commune. Taxonomy (NCBI): domain Eukaryota; kingdom Viridiplantae; phylum Streptophyta; class Polytrichopsida; order Polytrichales; family Polytrichaceae; genus Polytrichum; species Polytrichum commune. The sequence continues at coordinate 27,115 of OX485808.1, forward strand.
ACTTATTGCAGGAAGTAGGATCGAGCTGCAAGTCGGCTGCACTGCGACCACAACATTTGTGTAGAATAAAGCATCACAACTTTCTCATGTGTAAGTTATTTCTCTTTGTTATAGATCATGATTGTGGAGATGATAACCAAGAGACTGCCTTAATTGTGTCATCAAAGACCATAAATTACCACTGAAAAGTCATGTTTTTAAGTTCCAATTTGGTTACGCCCTCCATTGTCCTATTAGGTACTTCAATCTAAAGTTTCAAATTAAAATTTTAAAAAAGGTTACTAAAAGTAAAGCTTGAAAATAGATGTCTAAATCAAAATTTTGGAGAAAATCTAATGGATAGAATCATGTCCAATATGAATATAAATTATAATATGCTCTTAAAGTTCATTGTGCATTTGAAGGCTCCTAAGAAATAAAAATCTAGGAAAATCCAAGACTTACCGATATACACATCTACATATATACTTTCTACATATACTTTTCAATTTGGCTGGAGCTACTTTTCCAATTTTTACCACTTTAACCTTATTATAATACACAAATACTTATTGAAGATGAATTTTGCAAAAAAAATAAAAAATTTGTAAGACTTTGTTAAAATTTGTATCTTTTATTTTTTTTCAAAATAACATTTCACCAAAAATAAAATTTTAATGGATTTTTGGACTTTGCATTGTTGCTTCCTTACACCCAAAACAAGGGTGATACAATTGAACATCACCCACCCAAATTCAACACAAAAAGAAAAGTTAGCCTTGTATTGAAATAAATCTTTACAAATTGCAAGAGGTATTACCTAAGGGCTGGAACTTTTTGGCTTGCAAGAATGAGTTGCTGAAGCTAAAAGAATGAGCAAACGAGCAAGCTAGAAAGAAAATGCATGGGAAATGTAGACCAAATTTTTGTCTTTTTGATAACTTTTTGCATTCTTAGTTTATATAGATGGGCAGATGCCACTTCATAATTGAAAATCAGTGGTAAGTGCGTACATAGATCATTTAAAGATAGGATTAGTGAAAATTTAGTGACACTTACTCAAAAGACAGTTTGGCGGACCATAGTCAGTAGAAGGATGAAACTGTAATTAACGGACTATAGGCAAGCAAGGTAGTCAGTAACCGAAACATCCCCCTCAAGAGATATATTCGGAGGAGGAAGTGGACACAAGCAGTCATAGTGAGACTCAAGTAAGATTAAGAGAAAACAAGAACCCTCTAGGGAAGAGAGTGGTCCATCATTTTAGCTACCCGTTTTTGGTATAAGAGAAAGTTTCTCATGGGAAAGTAAAAGCTCAGCTATTTACATGAATTTTGTGTGTGCCTACTTCGGGTGATTATGTGTGTTTGTGTTTTATGTTTCGTCACTGTGAGAGGATAATGGGTTTTCCCTCGTGGTGGTGAAGTCCTCTGTTTCTGTAGTGCATTGATTGAAGAAGGTTGTTATATGAAAGGGTGTGATTATGGGTAATGAGTGCATGTGTGGCTCCTCTTGTCTGTTCGATGGAAGTAAAATGTATGTTTCTGAGTCCTTGACCTTTGTGAAAGGGTGAAGGAAGAATTTTAATGATGCGGAATTGTTCAGATATCTGAGATAAGTGATTGTGTGTGTGTGCATTTTCAACCTCATTACTTGTGGAAGTATGAGGGAATTGTTGTCCCGTTGTGACGAATTTAATTAATGAGTAAAATCATTTCCATGATACATGGATAGGCTGGGAGTGTATTTAGGTGTGAAAAGAGGAGTAAAAGGAAACTTTACAAACCTGTGAATGGTTCCGTGAGAAATTTGCAATGCATACGTAAAAATAAGTTATCCCATGAGTTCAATTTATGAATACTAAATGCTGTAAATTTGAAGTACCCGGTGGAGATTCAATTACACCACACTGTCTCTGGACTTTTGAAGGATCCAATTGATTAAAGAACCAAAAGTTTAAGTGCTATGTGACCGAATTAGTGTAAGGCAGTGTGAGTGTGTGTGAGTATTACAATCTTGAGAAAAAAATGTAGAATGATTTCTTAAGAGAATGGATGTGAAATCCATACCCCTGGAGTAATTATGATTATGTATGCTCCCTAAGTTACCGGATTTGTTGAGAGTTTTCTTGAGAGAAAGAGTGGAGCAAGTCATCTGTTAATACTAGGGTTAATTTTTTGTTCCCAAAACAATTGGCAATATCATTCTCTACAAGGAGAGTGACCCTTGACGGGAGTTAGCAAATACTCTATCGTCATGAACAAGGATAGAAAGCCTATGTGGTGTGACTGATAGAAATAGAAGTTGACTTCTTAAGCATGAGCAGTGTCCAACCGAGATGTTCCACAATTAATTCCTACCACAAAGGGGTCTGAATTTGGATTTATTTAGGGCCCCGCTGAAAATAGGTATACAAAACATGAACGGGTTTGGACACACTTAGGTATGAATGCGGTTGATGGGTCGGTGGCAGGGCTGTTTTTTCACAAAGTTTTTACCCGTCCACGTCCCAAAACCTCGAATTGAAAGGCAAAAAAAATTGCAACCCGTCCCAAAACCGGTAATTTCAAAACCAACCCGTCCATGGAAAGGTTGAAGAAAAAACAACCCGTCCCAAAACCGGTAATTTCTAAACCAACCCGTCCATGAAAAGGTTAAAGGAAAAAACAAATCAATAAAGATAACCCGAAAGATGTCGGCATGTGATTGGTGCACTTGCCACTTGGAAACAATAGTATCTTACTATCTTCGTTCATTTCTGCTTTTTCTATTATAATTACCAATTTGCCAGCCTGCCACTGCCCCATTTTGTCTGTTTGTCCACAGACTAGTTCAGAGAAACTGAACTAGACTCAGTCACTCAAACTCAGTCACTCAAACTCAACCGGTTCATTTGAAACTAACTCGAATTCAAGAAGTTGGAGAGTGCCGCTGGAACAATCTCCTCCTGCAATCTTGAACTTCAACAGGTGTTTTCTCAAACTCAACCGGTTCATTTGAAACTAACTCGAATTCAAGAAGTTGAAGAGTGCCGCTGGAACAATCTTCTCCTGCAATCTTGAACTTCAACAGTGTTTTCATGTGCAAATATTCCAGTTGAAAACATCGATTGGAATGCAGTGATGCTTGTTTGGAGAAACATGAAGGATAGGAGAATCCATCCACTTCTTTGAAGGGTAAGTAGCTCTTTATTTTTGAACTTTTTAACATGTTTATATATACTAATTCTTATTCAATTACTAAGTTTACCTTCAATTGTAATCTTTGACATTATGTTAAAAAGGTTCTAAATTTTGTGGTTGATGACTTAATGTATCCAGGTGAATCAAGCACTTCAAGATTGATAGTTTGATTGGGTATTAGTGGTTTGATTGCATTATGCTTATATTCACATGTCATATATGACATAACGTAATTGATATTTGTACCATTTTTTTTAATTAAAAAAATGTTATTTCTAGAACCCGTCCAAAGTGAATTTGACACGTCCCAAAACCGGTTCATTTTCTAAGAACCCGTCCACTAGAAATGTTTTTTTTTTATGAACATGTCCCTAGACATGTTAGGGACCTTGTGAAAAAACACCCCTGGTCGGTGGAATCAATTATGATTTATTTAGGGTCCGACTAAATTATAGGTGAATAGTGTGATCTATTTCAGGGATGGATGAATGCAGGAGGTACGAAATAGTTAGTTCAGTCCGAGGCACATTTAGGTATGAATCAGATAGGTTGGTATTGTGGCGGATTCGGTTTTCTTTCATTGGTTTAGGAGCAAACTTTGAATGGAATGGAACAGAACGGAACACACTGGGGTGTCACTCCGAAACCCTGGTAATTGGTGGAATTTATGGTCGGATTGGGGGGGGGGGGGAAAGGAGGTTTGGATCTTCTTCACCTATTTACAGTTTTGATGTGTTTCGGACCCGATTAAAAAAAGGTATCGATGTTGATCTATTTGGGAGCTTGGGGTATTTACGAGGGGATTAGGAAAAGGTGTGGAGTGGAAGCAATTACGGGTTTCGTGTGTTTAGGAGCGGATTAGAAAAAAGGTGGGGATGTTGATGTAAAATATATGATGGGATGAAAAAGACGGTTGGATGTTGATCTGTTTAGGGATAGCAGGGGTATTTAGAGAGGAGTAAATAGATATTGCTATAACGTAATAAAGCCAGCCCAAAGAAATATATATAAATTATAATGTATTATTTTCAAAAATAATGCTTACATCATGTATAGCGAGTAAGATGTAAGGATATAACCTTACTACCCATTCTTTTTAACTATAAGTGAATTTAAGTAGGCATTATTTTCATAAAATTATTTCTTGATAATACCAATCATATTAAACGATCATTATATAATGTGGATAACTTTCATCTAACAAAAATTGCTCACATTTTTTATTTTTTATTAAACCTAAAGTGAAGGTTCAACCTTGGAAGAATTCTACATCCTATCAACCCTAAGATTGAACATTGAGGGACTCCTTAATTCACTTGGCATACCCAGGACTCAACTGTGGTAAGAGATTGAAGTCCCAAATGTTGGATTCAACCTTGGGATATTCTAACATCTTAGGTTGAATTTACTTTGAACACGAAACCAAGTAATCTTAAAGTTTGGATGTAATAAGAATGAAATCTTAATATCCAAAGTTGAGCATTAGTATACCATTATTTAACAAGACATCAAATGTAACTATAGTTTAATAGTTATATTTAACTTCACATTTAAGAGAGTATTGTGTGACATCATCTTTCTGTACATTTAAAAATCAAATCCATGTAGCCTGAAATACAAACCTAATGATGGACCTAGGAAATATTGAAGTTGATTGTGATTTTGTAAAAATGAATATATAACAATAAAACATAATATCATAATAATATCAATATCATTACATTATGATAGGATTAAAAATTTTATTTATATATTTATAATACATTATAATATGATAATATGATATATAATCATATTCATATGATAATGAAGACATGGTAGGCTTTCAACCAATAATAAACCACCTTAAAGAATTGGTTATTTATAATCAATGCAATAATAAAAATGGAAGTTGGAAATGACTTTGTCAATGTAGTTAAACTTGTCATAAGCATTTTTAATACATTTCTAAGAGTTATATTTATATTTCAAGTAGTAACACTTGAGCTATAAGAAGATTGACTCAAGAACATGTATTTTCTACATTATTTTTCACACTTATTTTAACTTATGAAATAAGTGATTTATGCAAAATAACATACTTATGATGATAGTATTGACACAAGTATATGTATGAATGATTTGAGATTGAAGTTAATATACTACATAATTTATAAAGTGAACCATGAGTTCTTACATTATGCGAAAAACTTAATTCAAACTTTCAGATAATTCTTTCGTCATCAACAAATAATGATAATGATTCCTATGGTTTAGTTTTGAATGATATGGATTGAACTTTAGGATATTAATACATCTCTAAAAAATCACTTTATTTTAGTTGTTCTCACGGGCAATGACCCTTACATTGAGAGTAGAGATAATGAAGGTTGAGATCGTATTAACTCCAAAGATTTATATTCAAATCATAAGGAGAAAAAAAGGTTAATACTTTTTTTTGAGGATTACGATCGAGCATGTTAATGAAACATGATATTCTCAAGCGATTATAAATTAACACGATCTTATGTTGTGAGTCTTCTCAGATTATTGTAAAGGAACGGCCCATGGTGTTCATCAAGAGGTTATCATTTTCCTTTATTCAATCAAGGAAGGGAGGAAATGGATCACTAAGCAAGTGGCCCTTAAGAAGCCGATTCCGCAGAAATGGCGGAATGAAATTCCCCTTTGCACCTCGTTTAAGTGGAATATCATATGGCACAAAGCTAAGGCACAAAAAGAGGTTGTATTTCTCTGGTCAATCATCCCCAAGGCTATGGCGGTTAACAAGAAACGTAGAAAATCCTCGGGGGGGGGGGGGTCACTCCCTCTTATAATAATGCATGCATGTGTGCTTAGGACTTGTTTATTGGGGGGCTATTTACCTTGCACAAAATATTATAAGGTATGGTTTTTTCAAAATAATGATAAATGCTTGTATTTTAATACACCCTACCAGTAATTATAATTTTTGAGGGAATCATTTTAAAAAAAACCATATTTTACTTATATTGCCAAAGACAATTGGAAAGAAGATTGCAATTCAAACAATGCGCTGAAATTTTCCCTCCCGGCACGTAGGTAGAGAATATTAACTCCACATTGGATAGATTGGTTCAGTAATGTTCAAGTCAGCCAGCCTGCAAAGTCATCCATCCAAACTTTTTCAAAAGAAAATTACCTCTTTTCATCCACTAGCATAGACCCTACCCTAGACCGGTTACCCTTAGTAATTGTTTCCACGTTATTTTACATGTACTGACTTGATAAAAACAGACCATTGTATGTGATGGTAGTTTACATGTAAACATGTTTCATTATTTAAAAACCCCTTATATTATAAGTACATTTTTTGCAAAATTTATCTACAATAAATATATTAAACCCTTTTTTTATTGCACGTTGTTTCTACAATTTTCGCCAGTGACCCCCCTAAGGAAAAATCTTGGCAGAGATTGACAAAGTTGCCCTCACTGTGGCCCAAAGTCAATAGAATGAGTAGAACATAGGTCCTACAACAATCCACTCACTCAACAAGGGTGGCAGTATGCTACCAATATCATTAATGTGGCCTTCCTCCATTCTCTGAATGGGCGCCGCTCTCTCTTATCTTACATCTTTGCCGAATCTCTCAATATGGCCATCATTCTCCATGGATATTTCGATTGCTTCCTCATTTGCAAGCAAGTGATTTCCAACTTGATCACCGTCATAACACAAAGATGATTTGGAAGATTTTTCCACAACAACCTTCGTAGGGCTTTCATTTCTACCATTTGGACGCATCTCCAAATAATTTTCAATATTTGTGCTATCCTTCATAAATATCATATTTCTATTTTTTATGATTTTTTAATTTACAAACACATTAGCCTATAGGCCTTAGGTCCCCCAAAATAACCCCTAAACGCCATACTTTTGTTACAATAATCTGTTGAACCTCTAAAGGTAGCGTCTTCATCCTAGCCTCTAGTGGGGATCGTGTGGACATTGTTTGTGTTAAGAATCTGTCCCAAGGAAACCTACTCCATTTATGAAGATGAGTTTCCTTGGGTTTCCAAAATGTAAATCTAGCATTTAACTGTGGTTCCACCAGTTCGGCAACCGGTTGTGCTCTCTCACTTAATTCGACAACTAAGATAAGAAGGGCCACATTACACTTCCAGGAATCCTTTACACCAGATTCCCAGGGCCACATTAAGTGTGACCTACAAATCTTTTACTAAGATTATATCATGTTCTTTGCCTGAGTCTAAGTAGAGATAAATTATAAGAATAGTTCAAGACTTATTCCCAATTTACTTCTCTTGCTCTTGACTTCGTCGCAAACAAGATATGTCTTAGGTTAATTGGCAAGTGAACTAGTGATATCTGTCAACACCTAATTTTCTACATTCTGACGACCGTAGCCTTCCCCGGCAGCGGCGCCAAAATGTAGTTAGTTTTTGAGATTGGGTTCTAATTAAGAAAACCATACATGGAAGACTAAATGAGTGTCAGATTGAACTATAGATTGTCACAATTAGGTTCATTGACGGATCACAAGGGTTACCGAATGAAATAAAAATAACATACTTATAAGGTCTGGCTACTTAAGTGTACTCGGGAATTAATTGTCTTAAGCTTAATGAATGTGAGGGCACTCAATCCAGTACATACATCAAGGCAGTCTCTCTCCTCACAACCCAACCAAAGAGATTTTAATATACTCAGTATGAAATCACAACACATAGAGTCTCGGCTCAACCATAGTCTTTTGAGAACACAGTGTCAAGTATCCGAACCAGGGCCAAAACCACAGGTTAGCATGAGTAACCACAACATATATCCAGTCATCTTCAAAAGGATAAGTTAACTTAGTTTCTTAGATGAAATTGCATAAAACATCTTTTAAGTCATTATACTTGTGTTAACTTATAAATTCCAACAAAAGCCTAGTTACTAGAAACGAGAACTAAGAACGGCCTAAGTGAATGGGGACCTAAGTAACCGAGCGAGCGTACCAGTGACCAGAGCCTTAGCCACACGGTTGCATAGTCTGAATAACCCAGCATCCAATAGCAGCTCCATGCAACAATCACAAGGTGATCACTACAGGGAAGTCCAATGTCTAATTACCATGTCAAAGTCCAAGTATACTCGAAAGAGAATGGGTAAGACCCACCTTATATACTTGCCTCTCAGCCCCCACCCAAACCATATGGGTTTAAAGCGCCTTGCTTCCCCTCACTAACTAGTAGCCCTTGCTCTCACTTCTGCTTCTTCTCCTAGTTACCAGATTATCAACTCAACTCTAAGTTGATTGCTCCAAGGCACTCCAACCAACTTCTCTGTCATGAATATGTCATGACAACTTGCAAATAGTGCAGATTCCCCTATTAACTGACAATTTGGAACTCTTGAACCAGCTCTGGACCTCATTCTTCCATGCATTGAGCAGAGCAATTGCGAATCTGGAATTGTTGTTGTTGTTTCTGGAGCCACAGGTGTGGCCATGGTATACTACATCATTCTTGTTGTCAACCACTTTAGTTTGCACTTCTAACCACATGCCTCTGTACATCAAGTTAGAATGGGACAAGGTTTTGGAGTTTCAAAAATTCAAATTATGTGAGGCCTTGAAGTAGTTTGGAACCATCTGTGTTGTTTCCCAGATATTTGTCCAATAAAACCCTACTGATAATATGCTATTGGCTGAAGAACCTTCCAAAACTTGGAGACTTTTTGGCAGGGCTAAATGTCAGAAGATTTATCTAAAGCCTCATCTTAGTGGTCTGCAGGGGACACAATCAAGTACGTTGGTGATCTACAGGAGAGATGCAAAATCAGGTGTCTGGTGGACAGCGATTGAGCAAATGCAGGAGGTTGTTCTGCCAGTACTGGTGATAGTTGTTGGAATCTTCTGCAGTATTGCATCTCTCACAAGTCACGACCCTGTAATCATGTTCAACATGTTCTAAAATGATGATGTTCAGATCTCTAAAGGGAGTCAAGACTTGGTTGGCAGTGTTATCCAATGAACAAACACTACTAATTCAAACTTCTTTCAGCTTTGTTCATTCAATCTGGAAGCATCCTCTACATTGTGCATTTCCTCCCTCTCCCAAGTTTTGTGCTCATGATATCCTCTCACTCAACAAAATACATAAGCACCTAAAAGTATGGGCAAGGTGCAAGGATGACATTCAAATTTGTGGTAGAAATGTGGAAATTATTGTTAGCCTCTCTGCCTACTCTCAATCCTTGTGATGTAAGGACACCTAAACACGGCAACAAGGTGTCTAATGAAAACAATAAGAGCATGAAATATGTGGACTTGACAAAGCAAATGCCTCTGTAAAGGCCATTGACAGCTGAGTGCAGTCACCTCTTGGCTTTTCGATTGTATATTACGTAGTCACATGAAACTATTCATGATATGATTACATCCCCTTTCCTTTGAGCATAATCTAACGTCACTTGCAAGTAATTGTCACTCTCTGGTAGGGAAGCTGATGCTTTGCGCAGAAACTCACTGCAACGAGTCCTCGTATCAACATCCACCTGCAATAGATGTAGTAACCCAAATGTGAGAATATTCACATACCCTTCCAACCTACTTAGCTCTCTATTCAATCTACTCCATTGGAATCACCAAAAGCCATTAAATTCGTCTCATGCAACTTACCTTGAAGGCTGTGACAAGGGCATTGCATGCATCGAGGTATTGATAGCCCCTTTGTACCTGCACCAGTAAAGCACCCCCTTCATGAACCTGGTAACAGTTGGGAAACGTGACATCGTAGATCTCTCGATTTTCAGCTTCGGTGACAGATTACTGCAACAATTTCCCGATGTAGTTCTCAACTCATGGTGGTTTTTTCTTATCTTCTTATTAGGGGACTATGCTGATATGATCTTAGTGAGGTGGGGTTCAGGTGCCTAATGTTACCTTATCGCTAGCATGGTCCAGAGACATCACCACCATGTCCACAACATTGGCAGTAATTTCTGCCAACTCTTCCTGGTATAAAGGGTCTTCGTAATAGAGCACATCATTGCTATCTACCTGCAGATAAGCCCCAAGAGATAAAAATAACAGAAAGCAGGCCCACAACCATGAAATCCTAAAAGGCCATACATGGAAAGCAAAATTTGTCCAATTTGAAATTCTGCAGAATATAAACTTAAACCATGCACTATGAATAAAAGTAATGTATACATAAGAACAAACAAGAAAAATGGCATAACTGGAGACAGAAGCAAGCTTACATGGTCACCAATAACAGGCTGAAGTCCTTTTACTTGACCAACTGCTGCAAGCATGCATATAATTCCACATAGGACACGTACTTTCCCTCGTCCAGATGCCAATCTGTGCCACCATTGACCTTCCCAATTAGCATCATGTGTAGTCTATGTAGCACGTGTTCCCAAAAAAGTCCTAAAAGCACACAGTAGAGGATGTTCTTGCACTAGCGCCCCCACCTGATTGCACTCTACACATAAGGTTTGTTATGTAACTATTCCATTAGATAATTCCATTAGATAATTAGAAAGACTTACCCAGGCTTAGAGTCAAGAAGGCCAAGAATTCCTCTCAGGATGTAGAATGCACCAAGTTCCGGGTGACCTGTATCATTCATATGGACATGTCAGAAGGCATCTCATACTGACTGTCAATAGTAGAAAACTTGCATCGAATTCAACTACGAGATCAATTCCTTTTGTCATACAATACAAACTAGTGAATTGATCAGCTAAATTCTGGAGAATCAACTACTCGATCATGCACCTGGATTGAAGGAGTGCTTCTGAAAATAACAAGTGGCACTAGACTGGTGACCTACCTGGCATAAAAACCAGAAATGATACCAGCTTCTGCAAGAAGCTAGAGATAGCTTCCTCGTACTCCTTAACCTTCAAACCTGAATACCACTAGTGAAACTAAAGAGAATGGTCGTGAAGTCATGAGAAAGCATCTGTGTAGTGAAACTTGTTGCAATGTCGTTAGCTACAAGCTAAATAAAACAACATCCCATCAAGACAACTTTGCAATAAAAAGTATTTCAACCCCTCATGATTACAAAAAATGAATAGTTACCATCGCCATTTGAGTTGTCTTGTAAGCACATGAGTGCACTCTTGACCAACCCTTCCGTGTGTGACAACAACCCATTCATCAGAGCTGCCTGGAATGCCACACCACAAGAAGATTTTTGTTCAATTTCGGTGTCATAGTAATGACAACTCCTACCTATTGTTAGACCATGTTAGTGTTCTATTATGCAACTCCATGAAGGTTGGTCTTGATATTGCAGTGTACCCTCACCTCTGCTGTCTCAAGAAAAAGATGCATCCGCTGAATTACGCTGGTGATAGATGGGATGGTGATTCCATTGAAAGTGAGACAAGCCTTTACAAAATCCTTTGTCTGCTTGCTAGGAGAGACCTTTGCAAATTGCAACGCTGTGATAGCCAACCGATTACTAATGTGCACCACCGTTTCCTGAACAAAGTCCAACATATTATAAGATCCCATTATAGATGTGGTATACCTCTTCCAGGTGATACAAAATGCAATGAGATCAGCAACCATGAACACAAACAATATTGTCTGCCAAAATCTACCAAAGAGTGCACAAGCAAATCAACCACTTCTTCAGCCTAATGAGTCATACATAAGATAGGTGAAGAGAAGATCAGAAGAAAAGGTACCATAGGCAAGCCATAACTAGCAACAAGATTGATACAGATGGACTCTACAGAACATTGCAGACTGGTAGAAGACTAGCTCATGCAAATTTCTAAAGAATACAGATAAGAGAAGCTTGCACGTACTCGAATAAGGTCCATGTTCCCAAATGTGGCCCTGCATTCAACAAGAAACTCAAGGTGCTGCTCTAGATCAAGTCCATAGTCTACCTGCAAAAGCACTTCCATGCCTGTCAATGCCAAGAAACTTGACAGCAATAATCCTCAAAAGTGATCACAGTAGCACATCAGAAGCAAACGCACTCTCTATACCTCCAATATTTACAACTGATTCAAGAATATCGACCCACCAGCTGCACAAGCCGAGCAATGAGGCGGGTGATTTGACGGCGTTCATCATCACTGCTCAAGCTGTCAAGAGAGTCATGCAGAACACGCCCTTGCTCTAAAACAATGTGCCGGGTGACAGGATCAATGATCTTCTGATTGGTTCTGTACATTATTTTGAAAGTGAGAAAAACAAGACTTTCTAGGAGAAATTAGTGCTCAATAGAGTACAACTGTGGCACTAATGACATGCATCCATACTCAATGTAGAGTGACATCTTCAGACATGCACTTGGTCCAGGATTGCAGATTGCAACTATGCAGAGGAATTTGTGGTGTATATATTTGCAAAAGTTGGCAGTCATGTGCATGCATTCTACATCTTATCTCAGGGAAGTCTTGAGCTTAAATGGAACGATGTTACCTAGTCACAGATGTTAAGACCCGTTTGTAAACAGAGAGCCGAATATCTCCAACAAAAAAGTCTAGAATCTCCACAACATGTACCTGAGACCAACATGAATGTAACTCAAAAGTAACTCAGTTAACCTGTAAGGATAAACCGTATAGCATCCACAAAGTACTTTCAGTGTCCACATAGAAGAGCCCTACTTAAGCCAACCAGATATGCTCACACTAATTTGCAATTGTCAATAAAGTGTAGAATTACTTACCTTGATTTTCAACCCAATCAGGAAGTTTAGACTTTCATTACCATCCGAATTTTGTCTATCTACTACATAGTACTTGAAGTTTTGCCACAAGTTGAGAACTATACTTGAAACCCTAATACTTAATACAGTATCTGGGCATTCAGAATAAAATGAACGAGTTGTTACTCACCAGATTCAGAACTTTTGTAAGATCATTGTAATGAGAAACCAGCTTGAACACAATTGACTCCAATGATATCAACACTGCCTCTAATACATCGCCCTTGGATAAGTGTTTCCATATGTCCTTCAGTAGTATGTTCAACTCCACCTCCTAAATGCATATGAAGTAAGTACTAATTGTGTAATGAGCCCATTGGACAGTTCAGTGAAGGGCAAGGCAATAAAGAGAAAAAATAACACTCTGAACCATGTCTTAAATTTTCAGATTTAAGGACAGGGATAAAATGCTTAGATCCTTACTGTGCAGCTCTGAAGTATGTAGTCCACATATACCTCAGCTACCTCCATGTATTCCGTCAAACATGAATATGTCATGACAACCTGCAAATAGTGCAGATTCCCCTATTAACTGACAATTTGGAACTCTTGAACCAGCTCTGGACCTCATTCTTCCATGCATTGAGCAGAGCAATTGTTAACAAAGTCTTCTGTGAACCCCATAACTAATTTGGAATTGATGATCTTAATGAACTGTCATTCTGGTAACACCAAAACCATTCAGTTCTGGTGTGTTGAATAATAATCAGGAACTACAAAGGGGTGCTTCGAAAAATGAACCACTGCACAGATCCTACTGGTCTTTCTATTGAAATGTCCATCAGAACATGCAAAAGATAACCAAAGCACAAAGAACTCACATTCCATGCATCATTCAAGATGGTGATCCGATCCTCACGTGGAGGGCTGCAGTCACAAAGCTTCATCCCAAACAGCTTATAATTGAGGTGCTGGCAAGGGCAAATTGAGTACACATGTTAGGAAGTTTGTTGAAGCACTACAAACTCTGAGAGGACAAACTATAGCAGCAGACCAGAGTAATTGGCAGGAAAAGAAATACATCAAAACACCAGTGAGTAACTTGTCCTAAAGTTGCGGCTAGAACTCACCTGAGATAAAGAGATGTCATTTGAAGATTTTATCATTCTCAGGATGTTCAAAGCCTCCCTTGCAATGTAGGCTGCAGGCAGTTGCTTCAGCATGCAGTACAGGATTACAGAAACTGGCTCCACTACCCCTTGAGACCCACTGGCAGCTCTTTGCCTGGAGGTTATGGGCTGCGTGTCTCCAAATGTATGAACCACTAATGCCAATTCATCCTGCCCAACAATTTATTGCTTCAAAGAGCTGCTACAAAATGTTCTCAACCATGATGTATGTTCAATAGCACCTCAGATTATACCAACAGGTCCAACACAAAGTGATCCTCCTTTAAATGCAGGTATTTGGCAAGATGCATCCATACAAAAGGAGATAGGAAAGAACCTCATTTGCATTCTTGAATAAACATTGAACAATCCACTCAAACGCAGGCTCCACAAGCATTGCATACATTCGGCGATCAACCCCACATGAGGTGATGTTCTTATCAAACTCCCCATGGATTACACGCCGAAAAAGAATCAGGTAGTCATGTAGACCATTTATTAGGTAACCTGTAGAAAACAGTCCAACATCAAATACAGATTGTAAACAAGACACTCATAGAAGAGTCTCCATGGAGGATACCAGAAGTCCCCATCATCATAAACTACAGGTAGGACTAAAACTGATCACTGTTGTGACAAATTTCATGTACAATTCTAAATTCTGGTAAGAAACCTGGAAGGCAGACACGGACCTCGGGATTCTGGTATTGTAGGCGATACTGACTGCTGTGTTACGCTTGAGAAGCCACTAGAACTCTTCAGAATATAAGAGCCTGTACACAGACACAACTGACAGGACTAGTTAAAAGGTACACCAACTGTGTATGAATCATCACTAATTGTGAGGGTCTATCCCCTGTGATGATAATATGGTGACAATCGCCTCACTTTCAAACCAATCATGACACCTCATCTTTACAGCCTCTAGAAAGTTGACACACATGGATTTTCATATTATTTTTGAATCACACTAACCACAATAAATGGTGTAATTGGCAAAGAGCATCACAAATTACTTATCTATTCAGCTGATCAAGCCAGAATTCATTGTGAAGACTGGTCAAGAGGAGCCCATGGCTGCCACATTGTTAGACTCTGTATTCCACAGTGACAAACGATGCACCAGCCAGTTCTATGACAAAACTCAAGCTTCAAAGAATGACAAAACCAAGTGAAGGTGATTTTGTGAATGAGAAAACCTGCATCTGGTGGGAGTAAAAGTTGGCCACGACGAGCCAAATAAAGATGTGCATAGGCGGAAGCCAAAGGATCGGACAAACCCCGCATCATCATAGTCAATCGTTGAAAGGCTGCAACAGGGGGTCCCTTCTCCAGAAAGATTGTGCATCGTAATATTGCAATCTCTAGATAACTGTAACAACAAAAGCCCCATGACTGAGGGACACAAATTGATGTAAAACCAGGGTGGCATGATTCTCTAATACACGACTTCCAGAATACATATATTCAATGCAATCCACAAGATTGAGCTCTAGACGAAAGCCATCAATGACCAGCAGGAAATTGGCCAAATGACTCACATTCGTGGAAGGAGTTCACGAATGCAACTGATCTTGTAAAACCAGTTATTGCAAGTTTCCTTCGCCTCTGAACGGATATCATCAGCTGTGAAATTCACTGAAAACAAGTTTTAAGTATATCAGAGAAGATTCTTGCTTCAGAAAGATAACCAACTAAAAAATTACATGGTTTATGAGCTGGGCAGGCTCTGGATGAAGCTCAGCCACATCAGTTCGACTAGATTGACTGACAATTTCAAAAGAACTCTTGTTGTGCATCCGATCATTTCCCACATAGATTGTTCCCCTGCTTATAAGTGTTGACTGACTTAAGAACTGGGTATAACAACTTACAAAAGATGCCCTGGACCCATAAGTTGCTGACAGTGTGTCTTAGACCATATCACTGATATGCAAGACCCCTCAATTCAAATTGCAAATCACATCACGTCATACTGAATTCAACAAAGTGGTTGACAGTTACACAAGGTACTAAGCTTGCCTAATACAACAGAGATAAGTGAATGAAATGATCCTATAATAATTCAGAATGTTCTCTGCTTGAACTTGGATTCAAGAATCCACATGCCTATGTGTGATCTCCATGGGGATTTACTTTGTGTCACCAGGTAGTGGGGGGGGGGGGGGATTACCATGTCATATGGATTGGGCAAAACTGAGAAGTGTTAATGCCTCTTATTCTTCACAGTAAGTGACCCTCACTTTCTTTACAGTAAGTGACCAGCATTGAGCCTTATGTGCATGATAAAGTGGCTTAATACCAAAAATAAAGATAAGGAACCATTAACCCAGAAGGAGCTTAAACTACTAAAAGTGAAGAATTTACTGCATCTCACTTTACAAGCTCACTAAGAATAGAAGAAAATTCTGGGTATCATCGTATTTGCATCACCTGGCAATGCAGCCACCACATTGTCAAATTCATCCTCCTCAGCTTTCTTCTTGATTCGATTCCACACCAGATTGCCAACTGTGTCCATGACATCTGTAACCAGAATAAAGAGTGTCGGATAGAAGTGTGGAACTGAAGTGTCCATCAAGAGCCTCGCCACCTGCCAATTGCTTGATAAGAGTACAATATCCCATTGGTACTTCCAAATTTGTTACAATCAAAATATGGCACTTCCTTGAAACTTCTTAGTCCCACGTAGTACTGCTCAACCGATGGAGAACACAAAGGGCACTAAGATAAATTATTCATCCACCAACTCACCTTGATAGTTAGTCGAAGGGCTGAAACTCGCTCATTGTTGAGCCATGCAAGAGCAATCTCATCATTGAGTTCACGTAGCCGCATAACATACTCTTGCTGCGAAATTATCTTGAATTCTTCACGAGCTTCTTTGTCGGAATCCTCCAGTTGTTCCAAGTGCGTGGCTGTGACAGATTTTTTATGTCCTGAGGCATAGTATAAGCACAATGTCAAATATAACCATGTTGCCTCCATTTGAACAGCCCATTTGAACAGACTTTTAAAATGGAATAATTGACTCTGACACGCACCAAAACCCCAGGTTATTACTCTAGCAGACTTGCACATGCGAAGACAGTATCGAAGAGTCTGCAGTTGAACAAAAATGAAATAAGGAAGGGAATACTCTGCAGTTCACAGTGATGGTCCACCTTTTGGCTCCTTCGACAAGATGTCAAGACCCTGCAACACAGTCAAGCAAGTCACAAACCGCCTAGTGATGAGAGAAATCTTGGTGAATTGAACATTAATTCCCCGACCCAATTCAGCTGGACGCTATTTATGAACTCTCAAAAAGGGAAAGTCTGCACAAATGATGTGGAGGTTTGGTGATGACTACATTAGTGACAATGATGGTGCCATTGGAGGCAAAGCGATGCATGACAGAAGCGATGTACAAGGAAAGTCACGACCGCCCTGTGAGAAAATAAATCTTCATGAACTCAAATGTCTTGGATTGAGGAGGACAATTACACCCCTATTAAGCTGAATACAACCTATGGACAATAACCTCCAAAGAAAAATGTGCAAAAGTGGTGGGAGGGTTTTTGTGATGACTAATAGTAGTGACAGTAATGGTGCTAGTGGAAGTCTGACAGAAGACTTGTACAAGCAAAGTTACAACCGCCCAGTGAAAGAGATAATTCTTTGTGAACTCAAATGTCTAGAATTGAGGAGGACAACCTCAACCCTATTAAGCTGAATGCTATCTAAGGGTATGACCTCCAAAAAAAAGTGAACAAATATGGTGTGAGGGTTTTGTGATGACTAAGAGAAGTGACAGTGATGGTGCCAGTGGAAGTATGACAGCAGCTTTGTACAAGCAAAGCCACACCCGGCTTGTGAGGAGAGAAATTTTAATGAATTAACTAAGATGTTCACAACCTTATTAAGCTGAAAGCTATGTATGGACGATGGCCTCCAAAGAGAAAAAGTATGCAAAAATGGGGTGAGGATTTTGTGATTACTAACAGTAGTGACAGTAATGGTGCCTGTGGAAGCAAAGCGATGCATGACAGAAGCTTTGTAGGAGTTCCAATCGGAGGCGACGGCGAGGGCCAGCGCATCGGATGCAGGCCCTGAGGAGGCGCCGGAAGAGTGACGGTGCTGATGTGCTTCAAAGCGGGAGGTGGCTTTGGCGATGGCGAAAGGGAAGAAAGGGGGCTGTAGAGATGGCGAGGACGTGAGGGAGGAGGCGCCCAGCGGATCCGCGAATTCATCACCTTGCTCCCGCTCCTCCTCCTCGTGCTCGTGATCCCATCGTGAGCCTAGCAAGAGGGAAGCCATCGATCCAGTCACGCTTCTACCTCGCGCTGATTTGCACCAAAAGCAGAAGGATCTCCGTCACAAACCACCACCACTCATACTTGTCATTCTCCGGGAGATGGTCTCACAAACACATACTTCGGTGGACGCTCTGATGCTACACAGGTTTCATACTTTGAATCTTGCTGTATTTCTATATTATGTCTGGCTTGTCTGATTTCTTGAGCAAATGCCAATCGACATGCCACTCCACTGATAGTCTGTATTCTGTGACACTAGACAAGCATTTGTAACCCCTGAAAATAGATTTCTGTGTGCACCTGTTTGGATGATTTGACAGGAAGGTTTTTAGGGGGTTGCACTGTGAGGTGGGGGCATTTGAATGGGGGCACTAGAAGCAGAGAGGGCGAAAATAATCTCTTGTTGGTGTTCCGTTCATTTAACCATGTGAACCACGGGAGGAACCATCATTTTGCAGGTGAATGTTAACCTAGTTATGCATGTAGCAAGGTGGAAAGATGATTCTCAAGTAGGTTACTCACCGCAACATTTAAATGCTTCGAAAATGGAAAGCATACACATGACAAACCAAACTTCTTGAACATACTTATTTTCTTTTGCGCCAAAATGCAATCATAAGTTTGGATTGGAGTCATGTGACTATGATTCACTTTTCAATAGTGTTCATGCACTATTGGACTAGCTAGCATGCACCATGTGAACATTGACCCCAAGCCATGTGTGGCAATGGTCACTACCCATCCGTGTCATGCAATTGCATTTGAATAAGCAAACTCGACAACTACAAAAACTTCCGCCAAAACTAATTCTTGAAGGGAGAAGATTTTGTGGACACAAATTTTGAGCAGCAATGTGGCTCTTAACCCTTTATTGCATGAGCCTATTTCCATATGGTCAACCATATATTGCACCCTCAATTTCACCACTCATTTATGATAAATATTTTTCTTCATAAATTTTGATAGCAAGCTACACATTTTATTAACAAAATTCAAAAACTCAAGTTTATGATAATATAAATAACTTAATATCATTGTAGAGAATGAAATATTACATAAAATCATAAGAATTGTGAAAAAGTAAGAAATTTCAGAAAATCACAAACTAAGTTATACACACACACATATATATCTATATCTATATCTATATATCTATATATAAAATAGAAATTCTTAGAACTTTAAAGTGGAATGGAAAGTAGATTCAAGAATTATATTGCACTAACTTAGTTGACTCGAGGTCAGAATCGATAGAATTCATCTTCAAGGTGGATTCCACGTTTTATGAGTGGGAGGCTCCTGAGGCAATAAGTTAAGGGTTACTAATCGCTACACCAAAAATAGTATCACTGTGCTGAGGCTGCTGCTAGGGTTCAATGTTGAATGCAAGGCGTGTTCATGCATTCACGCAGGCTAAGCCTGGCCTCTTTCACTCTGCCCTCCAGGCCTCAAGTTGTTTGTTTGTCCGTTGCTGGTGTGCCATTTGGGCCACTCTCTTGGGAGTCAACTGAGTTAACTTATTCTCTTGCTTCTTCATTCGCAGGCTCTTGCCTCTGCCAGGCTTGCTCAGCGGAAGTGATGAGTGAGTGATGCGGCATCCATGAATTGGCATTTGGGGCCCTGTCGGGTGGAACAAAAACCCGCATCCTCTTCTAAAACGAAACTTAACTGAAGCGAGTTGTTGCTTGTGAAACTAGATAGCCACTTCTAACTTAGTAGCAGGCAGGGCACAGCCCTTCTTTTTTGTGCTGTGCTGTTCTGTTCTGTTCTGTTCTGTTCTGGTGTCTTGTTAGAATAAGTTTGTTGCTGGTACGACCATTCGCTCTACTTCCCTTCCCTCCCCTGCTTTCCCCCCTTTCCCTTTCCCTCTCTGCTCCCCCCCCCCCTCCCCGCCCCCCTTTCCCCACCCGACCCCCTCCTCTCTCTCACTCTCACTCTCGCGGCTCTCCGCCATCTCTTTCCTACTCCTCGTTTCTTTCTGACTGCGCTCTTTATCATCTCTTCTTCTTCCACGAACTGTAGTCGTCGCCTCCGTTGCCTTGTCTCTCCCCCACCTGCTTGTCGCTTAATTGGTCAGCGACCTCCTGTTTCTACTGCCGTTTGCATTTTTCCATTGCAACTGCACTGCACTGTCTTTATTTGTCGTGCGCGTGGCCCGTGTGCCGAAGACAAGTTGCAACGGCTTTTAAAATACTGCTGCTTGACACGCTGGGGAACGGTGTGCGTTTAGTGGATAGCGGAGGTCACGAGTAGCGACCTAGTTTCCGGATGGATGGCTCTGTTTCAAGCTAGGGCGTCTGCATTCTGTCGAGACTGTCTTTGATCCAAGCTGCTATTGCGGAAAGAGGTTGTGGCATTTCGAAGCCATTACTTGGAGGGCTGGAAGACTTTTCCCTAAGGGTGGGGTTCTGAGCTGATTTTCAGCAGCTGTGAATAGTGTCTCTCTTCACTCTTGGCTGGCTGCCAGACTAATTGTCCCATCAATCTTAAGAGAGCGTGGAGTAAGCTGCCTGCTATAGTGGACTGGCCAAGAAGTACCACATTTTATATACAGATCTGCCGTGATGTTAAGGATCCAGGCAGCCTCCATTGTGTATCACTGTATAGCGAGCTCAGGTCGGATTGGTTCGCCGAGCTCTGTTGGAGGTCACTGAGAAAATCCTAGTCACGCCCAGCTCCATGAGGAAGCAGAGCCTGTCACTTGATTGACCACTTGCTGGCGCCTTTAGGTTGAAGATTTGGGACATTTCAGTAACATATTGTGCAAATTGAAGCATTATCGCTCTACCAGGTTCATATGAAGGACGCGTCTGGAGCGACCATGCAACTGGTGTTTGTGGTATCACTAATTATGTAGCCCGAGAGGTTTTAAACTGAGTGTCACGCGATCTAATCGACACTGTCGGATATTATACTCGGACATTCCTTTCCGTGGCGTTCATATCAAGCAGATAGTGGTACGTTCCGTATAATGGAATTGGAAATGGAATGAAGGTTGAGACATTAGTTGAGGCTTTTCCAAGTTGCATGAACAGTGCACAAACAGTAGGTGGACTTGTGCTAGTCTGACTTGAAAGTGTAGTCTGCATTTAAAAATTGTTCTTGATGTTAGCAGGTTTTAATAGCGTATTCACGTCTCTAAGAGCTGTCTGAGGGATGGCATTTATTTCATATGTACATGAAACGTGCTTTAACTAGTCTGTGTTTCAGGCACAGAGCTGTCACTGAAGAAGAAGATGGAAAGGCATGCCCCTGATTGTCCCTACCCGGGCTGCTTCTTCTGTGTGATGAAAGAGACCAACCCTACGAAGCGGAGGGCAAATGTTGCCAAGTTTTTCAAGGAGTTGCCTGCACAGAACGAAGATGGCCAGGTACGCTTAGCTTGTTAGGTCGAGCTGTTGGTATCTTTTCATTTAATTATGGTCTAGAGTTCCCGTTAAGATGCTAAAAGTCTACCATACTCCTCCACACCCTTTTTGCATGAGCTCCACCTATTTGAAGCCAGGAAATCATCTCAAAATGCTCTTGAATTTATTTTCAGCCCTGCTCGTTGAATGTTGGTTCCAAACCTCCTGTACCATCAGTGTGTGAGTGATTGAGATTTTAAATTCTCAATTCTCACGTGCTTGAAGGATCATTGATAATATCCCAACTGTTGTACATCTTGCAGGTTCTTGCAATCAGTGGGCTTTGGAATACTGCCATGGCACATCCCAATGATCCGGAGTTCATTGAACTTGGAATTTTTGAGTGTATGGCTCAGCTTATTTGGAAGGGGATAGAAGATCGGCATTGGTTAGCACAGGACCAAAATATCTATATCCCCTATTACGCTGCGCACATTATTGGCTCTTATACAATGAACGTGGAAGAATTTGCTGGGCAAGCTGTCCGGGCAGGTACTGTCAGCAATTGGTTTCCTCAGTTGGTTTTATTATGCGTGATCTTGATGAAGGTTGCTGTGTCAAATTCTCAGTTGATTTAAGTATTTTGATGTTGAATGGATGAAGGTTGATGTAGGCGAGGTTGAGGCGGTGAGACCTAGTTCTTTAATTTGACTTATGATATACCTAGGAGAGATTGCTAAAAAATTTGTGAACATCATAGTTCTTATATATGAGGTTCAAGTACATGAGCTGGAAGGGGTACTTGATGCTCTCAGGTGTGATCCCTGCGTTGGTGGAGCTTTTAAGAGGGCGACTGACTTGGGTTGAGCAGCGAGTAGCAGTCAGGGCACTTGGCCACTTGGCCACCTACGACAGCACATTTCCAGCTGTAGCTGCCCATAGGGACATATTGGAGCTCTCCATTCAGTTGGCAATTGATGCTCTTGAGATTGTCTACACACACTTTTTGCAGTTTGTAGATAAACGCATGAGCTATCATTGTGACCTTTTGACACGAGGAATGGGTGGACTGGAAATGGAGTCTCGAAAAGCAGAGGAATGGGCTAGCCAGCTACAGTGTTGGTCACTACAACTCATTAACTGTTTTGCCTTCAAGGAAGAGTTTCTACCAACAATTTGCCAAACGGATTTCTTGGGACAGCTTCCTTCTATGTGGGGAGGGCTTGTCAATGAGAACTCACCTGCAGGAGTGGGGGTTTTGCGGACAATTTGTCATCAGAAACTTGGGAGGATTCCGGTAGCTGAGTGTTCTGGTATAATTGAGGCTCTGTGTACCATTGCAAGATCATCAGACGATTGGCAATACATGGCAGTTGATTGTCTAGTGTGGTTGCTCCAGGATCCAAATACTCGGCTGAAGGTTATTATCTTACCATCTCTATACCATCAAAAGAGCTTTTATGACATTGGAAGGTTGTGGGACTTCTGCAGGGTTAATGTAAACATTGGTTTACTATCTGCTTAAGAGGTTTTTAGATGAGTCTATACATTGCATCTCTCACCAATCATCACATGCTAGTGCAGGACCTGTAGTTGTGAGTGCTGAAATTGCTTTTAGCCAGGCTGTTCAACTGCTTGTAGTCATTCATCTTCAATATCCTACTTTTTGGGGGGGAGGGCAAACCAACCCATGCACCGGTTCCTTGTTGGATGACTGCAACCCTGCCTCCAAGGGAGCAGTGTACAGGTTGTTTTGCCCCAATCCTTTTTTTTCCCTTCTTCCCTCTGATGTAAATTTTATTTTTACACTTGTGTTTCTAGGTATTAGACAAGGCTGCAGTTGCTCTTGTAGACTTAGCAGAGCTTCCAAGCCTTGGAGAGCACAAACGTTTGGGGGAGGTCTTAACCAATGTGTTGCTGGAAGACTATATTCCTCATCCTACACCAACGGTAATAGCACATCTTTCAACCAGGACAAGGCATTTGCTGGATGAATTTGCAGCTCTACGTAAGAAGACCAAGTGGGAAAGAACTGTGCCCAAGGAGGATCTACAAATAAAGCAAGCTGCAGCACTTGTTGTAAAGTTGGAAGGCAATTCTAGATTTTCTGCTGGAGACATTGGTGGTGCTGCCGCCAAGTACAGCGAGGCGTTGTCTCTCTGCCCCGTGAGAGCTAAGAAGGAGAGGGTTGTGTTGCATAGTAATCGTGCTCAATGTCACTTGCTCCTTCACAATGCAGAAGGAGCTATTAGTGATACTACTCGAGCTTTATCAATTCACAATCCAGTGAACCGTCACAGCAAAAGTTTGTGGAGAAGAGCTCAGGTAAGTTGTACCATCTTTCTACCATGTTTCATCTGGTGATGGTCCTGGTTTATTGTGACTTGTGAAGCCACAAGCTGGCAGTTACTGTGAACAGTGGTGAGAGATGGCAACCTGTTCCAACTTCGCCCTCTTGCCTGATCAACTGTAGGATTCATTGTGGCCTTTTTTTGGTGCAAATTGTTTTTGCTAGTCTTGCTCTCCTTTCCAGTGACGCTTTTGAATTGTTGGCAGTACTCCATTCACAGAAAGGTCTGTTCTAAAGCTCCAGTCTATGGTGCTTCATCTCAACAATGCTGTTCTGCAACTCTGATGACTGCTGTTTATTGTCGCAGGCATATGAGCTTCTCTCTCTTCACAAGGAAAGCCTTCTGGATGCAATCATGTTTATAAATGAGTGCTCCCAGCAATCTGCAAGTGAGTCAGATTTGAAGTCAGGCAATAAAGTTCCTGATTATGTGGAGCGTCTTGTGAAGAAGCAAATGCAAGCATCATGGCTTTTCAAGGATGCTGCTATTAAGCATGGGGACATTCAGTATGATGAAAGTGGTGGTGTGGACTCAGAGGAGGAGTTGGAAGCTGAAGAGGCAGAGGATGATGGAGATGATGAGTCTGAGTGGGAGACTGCAAGCGAGAGCGAAGAAGTTGCAGTGGACTCCAAGGATACTGTGTACAACCAGGAGGCAGGGCGGGATCTGAAGAATGGGGAAAAGCGGCTAAACACACGGAATCATCCTGTTTTTAAGGGAATCACTCTACGAGATCTCCTTGGTCCGCAGTATGAAAATGCTTCATATTAATTCAACCTTTTGTGTATTCTCATGGGAATGATACATATAGGTATGTATAATCCACATGATTTGGGGGACCCTTGTACCATTTAGAGAAGGCGGAATACAATAATGGGAACTACCAATGTCAGAGTTCCTTACATCTTGGACCAGACCACATTCCCCTAGACATGTATCGCTGAGTGTCAACTGCTGCTGCGGCTTCATTCCATCACCAGTTATAATCATAGGCTTGACCTGAACACTGAATAGGAACCTTTTCCAGCTTATCGGAGGGCTTATCCTATTTTGCCTACTTTCATACCCATCCTATATATACATATCTTGGAGAAGATTGTAATCAACTAATGCGTTTGTAAGAGCCTGTCTTGCAGCAGCCATGTTTATATCTGGAGTACCTAGTTGCTCTAAGTGACAGGCACTGTACTGTAGAATCGTAACTGCTATAGACACTATGCCATTTGAAACAGAATGTGCATTCAGACCCAGCATACTTCCACCCATATTGGGTCTGTTGAGTGATATTGTATGAAAGACCTTACTTTCTATTAGTACTGCCAGAGATTGCACAGTTACACTTTGGAACCTTGTATCCGCAGGGATATCTGGGGTCTTTGTAAGTTTCTAAATGCAGATTTGTTAGATCTGGAGTTGCATCGCATCCGATGGTGAAACAAAGCAGTACTTTTAAGAACAAGAAGCAATTGTACTAGAAGAGGATCCTCCATTCATGAATTCGCCTCAATCAAGAATCCATTGCCCTAGCCTAAATTGTTGTTTCTGAAATATAAGTCTCAGGGTTACACTGATTATTTTTTATACATACACTAGAGTTATATGTACGAAATTGTGTTTTGTGCACTAAATAGAATAAAGAGTAAGTCTAGAGGCAGAGTACACCATGCTTTGTACTGTCACATACGGTGGTGCCATAATAATAGTTGTACTCCCTTTATAAGCTTTCAAACTGTAGAACAGTTTTCGTCTCTGTTGAGTGGGTAATGTGTTGCAAGTGGTTTGCTATTTCATACGGGCCTGCATCAGGAAGATAACAGGTAGTAGAAAGTGGTCAAATCTCAGTACATCTGCGAAATTAAATCCATCAAGGCCATGGAATGGTCTGCAGGATGAATTATCAATCCATGAATGGATAAAATGTGGAGGATTTGAAATTCAATTTACAAAGTTTACCGCAGCCACACTGCACCATGTTGTATATTGATCACACCAAAGACATTCCAAGACCAGAACGTATTGGTTGAATTACAAAAGTGTGCTTCCACGAGCAGCCATCCAATCATTTAGGCTACGTGGATTGGTCTAGGAACACACAATATGCAAAAGGATGGCAACTACAAGTATGCAATGGGACATCATTGCCATACCTAGTGTCAGGGCTTAAATGTGTTCACTGTAGGCAGTTACTTCCTCTTTGATCATGTGCACAAGAACTCAAATATGTTAGTACTACACTAAATACAATATTTAGTGTCATATGGTATTTTATGTCACTTTGGTAACTTTCTGGATGACACTTTTTATGAATAAGTGAACAAATATTGTCATGGATGATGGATGAGTGCATCCATTGGCTGAAACCCTACCCACTCTTGTCAACAACTTGTGATGAAATATTGTCATAGATGATTGAAAATTGGATGAAAAATCACTTGGTAAGTGACAGTAATTGCAACACTGTAAATCTATAATCCCCAAAACAATTTACAAGGAATGACAAATAATGTTGGGTTAACATTTAGTGTTGGTGACACAATACCACGGTTTACAATTAGTATTGAGCAAGACAACTAGAATTGGTGACTCTAAATATCATATTTAGTGTAGTAACTAATCTGGATGACTTCTCAAGTCATGTTGAGATGGCAAGTATTTGAAGTTGGTTTGTCAAATGATTTGTCATTTCCTGAAGTCTTGGGCATTGACCATGGCTCTCTCTGCTGCTGGAACACTGCCCTATACATCTACAAATTTTATTACACTCAGCAGGTAGATCCAACCCATTGGCACCGGACCAGGATCTCAGTAGCATGTCCCAAGGCCCTCACATCCGTGTGTGATACTTTTGGGGGCTGCCCTCTCATTGGGAACATGGAAATCATCAATGAGTCCTTGGGGTTATGTAACGACAGTCCTGAACATCAAGGATGCTATGATAGTTCCAAATTCGTTAGATTGCAGCCAGTGCAGAATAGGGTTAAACTAACTACAGTTTTGATCAAAGAATGGGGGGAAATCTGGCATAAACAGTGCGAATCCTCCCTTCAGCCAAGTGGCCTGCCTGGGTGTAGACTCCAACCAGTAGTTGCCATTGGTAGAGGAGCCTTCTCAGCCAGTTTCCCCAAGAATGATAATAAGAGAAAATATGGAGGAGACTTGGGCTCAGGGAGTATTGCATTCAATTAATACAGATAAGATGAAGAGACATCAAAGAAATACAAGTTGGAGTGACAGGGTGAACAAGATGACATACTGACACTGCTAGAATTGTAGATGCCAGTAGTTTTGCGAGTGCAAAGCAACAGTCCAGTTCTGCACATATCTTCTGCTTTATCTTGGCCAAAAACAGGAGAACGAAGGACTTCAATAGCCAAATTTCATGAGTAAACATTGGAAGGTAAATGAGGGTGATGAATAATTGATGTTGCTCCAGATCAGCCCTTCATATTCAAAGGTGTTATTCAAATGACAATATCTACGCCATCCAACCTCCCAAGGCTAGAGTTGACTTGGGATCAGTGGAACCAAACCACTGGAATTATCAAAGGGGTTGCTTACTATTGGGATACATTGGGAGACATTGATCAGCCAGCCACATAATCAACAGTTTACACACTTCTCTGTACATAATATGGTCTAAGCAACAAGCTGGAATCTTGTCACAGATTGCAGAAACTTGTGAAAGAATGTATTGCCAGCTCTGTAAGCACCTCTGGAGGAACCTACTTGTATGTCCGTCTATGAGAATGGTCAAAGGAAAATCAAACATGGAATGGTTATTAGGTTGAGGGCAACTTGAGTTTCGTTTTTAAGAATTTTGAAGCAACAGGGTCAATTCTATGAGACAGAACTCGTAGGAGTGTATCAGCATCTGATGCATATCGTGTCGATCCATGTCTCTGAGGATTTGCACCTGCTGCCATTTGATCGCTCGCACGCTTGAAGTTCTCAATCACTTGATTGGTCTGCATGTGACCAACAACATTCATTAACCTGACATCCAATAATTTGACATTGTGCAACTCTACCAGTACCATACCAGTGCAACTATATAACATGCCAAAAAGTCTATTAAAGAGGCAGGAAGATGGTTAAGAAGACGCACATCAAGACTATAGAGATTCAAGATCTGTTGAACAGAGGCAGCAGCATTCTCCACTACACCTTTTGGTAGTCCTTCACCATCTGCTATGAAAAAGTCCTGCCATGTAGCATTTAAGAAAAGCACCGATGAGATCTTTCTTGAAATTTAACTTGAAGAAACAGCATTAGCTAACACTTCAGGGGTTTAGGGTTGTTCACACTATAGGGTTTTAAAATACGAAAATTGTAAAACTGCCATGAAAAGAGAATCTAAGGACATGAAAAGAGACACATAAGTTAACACTTCGTGCAGTGCACTAACACTACCTTCAACACATTCACATCCTCTTCCAACATTGTAGAGTCGCCTGCAGCAAAGCCTCGTGTGGGACCTCCATCCAAGAGCACCCGAAGCAACCCATCCTGAAGCAGACAATCCACATGTACAATATAAACCAAAGCTGTAAGTTCCAAACGCCTAAGTATATGGTGATGATTTGTAACAAGAACACAGATGCATTTCCACGTGTAACTAAACATCCTCTTCAAGTATCCTGCAAAGGCTCTGCCTGAGGTGAGGATCTCCACAAGGAGAAGAAATCAAACCCAACAGCTTGACACACCAGCCCAAAGGAAGATAGGCAGAGTACAAAGAGCCACTGGGAATGAACCCAACAGAAAGAAAAACCCTCTTATAAAACACCAAAGAAAGTGCTGAGGAGAGGCAGATGAACTCCTACAAGTGCAGCGTGCAAGAGTCCAAGAACAACGCGATCCCGAAGAGGCTCCACAATCACTTCGCAGAGTTCAATTAGCTTCTGTAAAAATCCAGGTAGGGTTTAGGATGCATCTAGAAATAGGACCTAGTACAATACTTCAACCTTTGACTCCACCACTGGTAGAGGGCATGGAGAGTCCAATGACTATACTTAATGATAGGCATTGCAACATTGAGATTATCCATTGACAACTGCAAGAGTTACTTCTTTCAGTTGGAGTAAAAAAGCAAGAGACAAGAAGATGTGAGGTTACAAATAACCTTTGCAAGCAAGATTGACCAGATTGAAGGCATTCTCTAGTCCTTACTAAGCTCAACATCATTAAAGACATGCATGATGCAAACAGGCTCTGACATCTACATACCTACAACTTCTAAGAGTAAGGTGTTCCAGTAATGATCCTACAACTCGAGCAGTGAATGACCTATGATACTATTTGAGAAGGTGTCATTACCGGTTCAATATCACCAACCACTTTATCCATTCGAGATTGAGAAACACTTATTCTATACAGGCCATCGATGTATATATCTCTCATATCCCAGAAAATCAATTTTGTCCCTGTACCGGACAAGTGAAAGTGGCAGTTCCGTTTGATATTAGAAATTTACAACAGTCCCATCATACAGTTATAAACAATATGCTCCCATCACAGTATCAGTTACACCAGAAGAACATACTCATGTGCAGCTAACAGAACGACTATGTTGGGAAGCATCAAGTAAGATTGACTACTAGAATATTTTAGTTGCTACTTGTAACATTTTGAGATGGCTTCTAGATAAGTTAGAATTTTCTAATACCAATTTAGGTTTACCTCTGGAAGTGTATAATGATTATATCAAAAGAGAACATCAGGAGCCATGACGTGGATGACACAGCTAGAGTATGTCAGCAAGGAACACTGACAACTTTATCATTCTTCAGAAAAATCAAACATGAAGTGATCTGCTATTCCAATCCAGTAGACTAATGACTTCATCCATTATCAAGATTTGTGGCCATCCTTTTAATTTGAAGTTCAAACTAAAAAAATACCTGAAACAAGGAGAATGGTGTAATTACAATACCTGTGAACTCACAAACCATGTCAATTGCATTGTTAACTGCCTTTCTTGACCCTTCAAACGCCAGTGATAGGTCATCCATAGGTCTAGATCCAGGAACCCGTGAGCCTCTCATGTCCACATCTCCTGAAAGACGCTCTTCAGACACAAACATGATTTTTGAGTTGAATACAATAACCGAAGTTTAAATCTGTTGCACCTTACCCACTAAAGATTCCTGGAGTGAAGGATAGTGTGCTGTACATGGATTATGTCATATTTTAAGGAACACGTATCAGTTTTGAAAGATGGCTGTTTAACAAGAAACTAAATAACTATTTCTTGGCTTCTGTAGAATACTTCTGTGCAGCCAGAAAACCTATAATGTACAATTATCCAAACTGCCCAAGAGCAGCACAGAGCTCACATTTCCAGCTCGAAGCCCTTCCAAAGATCAAGAAAGCATCTGGTGTTCCAGTCAGCACAAAAGCAATGGCCTGTTTCAGCATACTCAGCTTCAAAGAGAATTCTTGATGATGATGCTTATGACATTCCCTCTTAATATCATAGTAAAGCATACTTATAAACTGCATGGATCCAGTGGTGTGATTGTGAGATGCACAATACTAGGCAAAAGATGAGGTGGGACATGAACATACTTGAAGATAAGCCATTTGTACGAGAAAGATCATCCTGCGGTCTTTTCACAGCCCAACGCTCTCGTATATTGTCTTCCAGTAAGTCCGCATGAGCTAGAATGTACTGTTACCATCAATTCACAATCTTTCCAAATTAGTTCAACTTACTACCTTGTGAAACTATATGCTGCCAAAGGAGAGCATGTGTTCTTCAACCACTCGAATTTCCTACCCTTTATATATATCTACTGTCATAAAACAGGTGAAAACAGCTGTGATGCCTAAACTATCCCATTCGATGTCTGCCTCACATGAATAAATGAATTTCCATGCTTGAGAAACTCGTCTAGCTTATGAAAGAGGCCCTGTTCAGACTAGTTGAAATCTTAGAGCAGATGCTTTCATAATTCTTCAACTGCTTCTCTCAATACCAACTCACCAAATATGTAACTGCAGTGAGCATTACAATATTTTTCACTGTCTTTGCCCTTCCATATACTCTTTTATGTCCTAGATATCTAACAAATTTTACCTCACATGAGAAAAATTTAAACATTTCATACTAGACTTTGATCTTCGGGACATGATGAGATGCTGCACTTACATGCAGCGTATTGAGACGAACACACAAAGTGGTGGTAGAGAGCAGATTGATCTCGCTGGACCGTCTCTCATCTGGCAGGCGAGGATCAGCAACTTTCTTCTTGCTTACTATTTTCTGTGCAACTTCTTTCTTGTAACGGGTCAAGCCTGGAGCTGGAGGAACGAGATCCCCTTTATCACCTGTATAAAGGAAAAAGGCATATGAAATGAGAGAAGAAAGCTAACACTGTATTTATAACAGTACCTCCAAATATGACATGCCTCGCCTTTCTTTCTTGACTGCTAAGCAGAGGAAATGAGGCCATAACTTGTAGCAATCAGGAGCACATTTTACTATCATCCACCTTCATAATACCCTTTCTTAGCTATAACTGTTAATTATAGGAGTTCTTTGACAAAGTTGACGTTTCTAAATTAAGACAGGAGCCTTAGGTGCAGCATGCTGAAAACCAGATATCGAGTATTTGACATATCAATAGAACTCAAGTGATAAACAGTGGTAAAGTAGAAACTCTGTTAAAGCAAACCTGCATTTCTGAAAGTAATATTGCACACCTAATTGAAGGACAACTTTATTTGTGTACTGCTGCAGAGCGTTATCAAAGCCATTGGTAAGGCCCTTGAGCTGTGGAAACCTCATTGGCAGCTTCAAATTGAAAAACTGATCTATAGTCTGCCCATACATATGTACAGTATTCAGTAAAGACATGAAATCAAGTTATTCTAGCACAATCTGAGGATCTGACTTCATTAAACCAGGTGAGGCTGTTTGGAGATAAAATCATCCAAAGTTATGAAGAGCACTATCAATCAACTTTAAAACCAACTAAATTATAAGATTAGGGTTTATGATTTAGGGTTTAACTCTAGATAGATAATGTAGATATAAATCTAGTGAATCAACAGCTATGCATTGACAAAGCAATTGAAACCTGGGAGTTAATAGGTCACATCCTATGTTCCAATGAAGAGAATGTAAACAAGCCTTGATGCTCAAGCCTAGTATAGATAACAATCGTGTACAAACCTCTTCAATAATTCTGAATACTTCCACAATTGACTCTCCATATCGTTGCTGTGCGGAAATAGGTTGCCAATTCTGCACAGCAGTTACTGGGTAAGAAACTTTGCTTCTCACACATCAAAATCCAAAGCAGGCACAGGAACCACTCACAAGCATAACCCAACATAATTTTATTAACAATACCACACAATAGAACACATGGTATCAATGCAACTGGTTCTACTGCATAACCAACTCGTACCATTTTTTATAGCTGTACATCACTAACAGAGAGTAGCTCACAACATAAAGTTAGCTTTTATTTGATTAGTTCTCTGAATCACGAGCAAGCAACTTACTTCCTGTTGCACAGATCGGTCTACCCACTCTGTTACACGTGATAATTGGGTGTTAACCCATCTCATGATTAGTGTTCCTGAGACTACTTCCACCTGCCACAGAAGTATTCCAAGGTCAGGAATAATGTCCACTGGACCCAAAACAAAAATAATGGGATGAGACCCCATAATTTCTTCTTCATAGAACAATTGGTTTAGATAAAAGCAATGACAATTCAAAATCAGAAAACCACATCAATTCTCTTCGGTGTTACAAGATGTCTCAGCGTAAAATCCTTAGAATAACACAGGTAGTTGGTACCAGATCCCATTCATTGGTGCATGCAAAGATTTTGCACTTCAACCAAATAGAGAGAAAAAGACAATGTCAACCACATCTTGGATTTGAGTGGAATCTCTCACCTGCAAGGCTTCACAAGAAACCAAGAGGAGATATATGCTCATGTGAGGGAACAAAAATCACTTTCATTCCACACCAATTGTTCACCTGATCGCATAATCTATGGCGCACAATGTTATGTGAAGTAGTTCTGACTTTAGATTTGCAGAAGAGTTTTTTCAGGAATTTATGTCCTGATATGATCATGTGTGATTGATAAAGTCAAATTCAGATTCAGACTTCTGAAAAAACCACATCATTTGATGCCAACCTGGTAGGGAGTCATTTGTTGTTCAAAAACACGCCTGCCATCCTCATCATCAGTGACGGATGTGACAAGCTCCTTCAGAAATTGTTCAAGAATATCTGCTGCCGGTAACACAGATGCAACATCATCTGTAAGTTGTGATACCCCATCCAGGAAGGGTTTCTGCATACACAATCAGTGTTTTCAGTTTTTAAAGTTCTCCAACAACAAACTCTGCACAGAAATCAAGTACAAGAAATAACTGAGAAAAACCCTTACCAGCTCTTTCTGATAAAGGGAGTGCAATAAGCATGCAGTAATAGCAATAGCCTGGGGATGCCACTTTGAGAGGATGGGTGCAAATAAGTTAGCATCCTTCTTGGCTAGACTTTGAATCTCTTCTGCAAGGTGAGCTAGAGGATGTTCATGATCGTCCTCCACATTTGACTCCAGTCCTTTCAGTATCTGTAGAAGAAAATTAAAAAGTTGAGAAATTTACAAGATTAGCAAGACCTAGGGCGACTAAAACAGTACCTGCATCTGAGGAGTATCAATCTATTCTTGAAAAAACCACACTTAACAAGACTTGTTCCGCAACTTCAGGAACCATAGTTATATACTAATCAGGAATTAGCCTTCCCAGACAGAAAAAATCACTTACCTTCAAACCTTCAATTATATTTCAGTTTCAGTTATATGTATCAACTGAGGTCCAAATATTGCTGTGACTTATATTCAAGGAGAAAGAAAATATACCCTATCATAAGCCAGCTTGATGGATGACCAAATATAATCTTCTGCTTGCTTTGCTACAGCTGCCATTTCTGCTGCAGATGTCATTCTTGTCACCTGTGTCAAAACATTTAGAAAATCACACCACATAGGACATACACACTGTACAGGAAATAAACAAGATAAAGTACCACTTTATCTCATTCGTGAAGCCATACACTGCAGTAAAGCATGGATTGCACAGAAATTTTTGGATTGAGAGAGTTACAGAAGCCAAAAATCTATCCAGCAAACCCAGAGAAATGGAGATATTGATGAATTTCTGCTAATAGCTTGTCTGGTTGAGATGATGAACTGGATAAAAACCAACCATAACAAGTTTAATACAACATGACTGATTTTTTTTAATAGCAGATAACATACCCCAGAATGCTCATTCTCATCTGCAATAAGCCGGCCTGTAATCATTGCCACTGTCACCAGAACCTCCATTTTGCTAGGAGCCTGTTAACAAAATGAAACAACCTGAGAGGCAAACAAGCTGTACAAGCACAAACATATAACCATGTAGCCAAGTAATTTACCCATGTACATTGAGGAATATAATGACACAAAACCTAATAATATCTAGAAATTCATGGTCAATTGAGCTCCTTCATGAGTAGGAAAAGGCCAAAAGGTACAAGCATCAAGAAAACCAGTACAATATACATTTTAGGTCTCGGGACTTTCTCTCAAAGGATAAAGGGAGGTATGGTAAACACTCTTACATCTGCAAAATGCAAGTGGTAATCTTGAAGTTGTTTGTCAGCCCATTGCTTGATGGGTATGAGTACAGATTGCACATATGAAAATTCGTGTGGTCCGTCAGGGCCTTCAACAATGGATCTCAAACCCTTGATATAAAACCTCTCTTGTGTGCTGCGCTGGCTGTCAGATGCAATCCTCTTCATTTGGTGGGTTGCATGTTGCAAAAGTACTGGCTCCCCTGTCAATACATACTGCAACCAAGAACATATCAGGCTGAGGCGAAATACCCAAGAGAAGGAAAGATTGCATAAACTGCTGCATTCAAAATTCTAATTCCTGCAGACTGTTTACCTGGCGGAAAAGAACCCAAGTATAACAAGTATCATGGATTGTTTGAGTGATCCCTAAAACCCGCCAGGTTGACTTGAGCATCTCCAAAATCTCTTCTACCTCCTGCCATTGGAATGGGCAGAGGCAAGAACAAAAAATTAGGTTCACCTCTTGACATCAAACACTTTGAACAATTACAGTCATCATTGCAGCTATTGCAGTCAAAAGGTTCTCTTCAATATGCCAAGTAAAGATACCCACAACCTGCAATACTCTTACCAATCCTAAATAATAGGAACGCCAGATCACGGTGTTACTTCTTTCTCCTAGAATGCTTGGAATTAAGGATTTAGATGTTTGAAAATTTACAACATGTGGAGTAATTTCAAGTAAATCTTGATTTAGAGAATAGAACTTTTACTCTGATATCTTGTAACTGTGAAACATTAATTAAGGTGCGCAAGGGTGCAATTGTAGTCATAAACCTTGGTGCATTTTGACATTTTATAGTATATCAAACATCTCAAATACCCACCTGAACAAGGATAACTATAGTACAGACCTTCGAACAAATGGCAGCAGTTACACTTCTTGGGGTTCTCAAAACAAATGATATATCTCATCCTTGAACTAGAAATTATATTGGCCCTTCTGAGTACCTCAACAAGCTGGCCCTCATCCAAAATGTCAAACACGCTCATGAGCAGCTTTTCATACAAGCGAACATTCAGATGATACCCATCTGCCCAATGGCAAACCTCTCCTGTATGGTCTCCTCTCCCAGCCCTTTCTGCCAGTGTGATGGCCACTCCTCTCATGCCTTTCAGGCTCTCAGCATGTTGAGCAGGACCTGCTGGTGATGGTAGAGTCTGGAGAACACATTCCATGTCTCAAAATGGCATAAGTGTTTGATGTTTCACTGGCATCTTGACAACTTCATCATGTTGAATCATCAAACAAGAGGAGGCAGACACTTAGTAACAGCAGATAAGACAAGATCATGCTGTTACTAATCAAGATAATAGTGAGAACCAGTACCTCTGACTCTTCAAGTTTGGTTATCAAGCCTCTCAACTCTATAGCAGAACGATCTGATGGGTTGATCTCCACGAAAGGATGATTGAGCAGGCCTTCCAACAGAAGATTTATCTGCAATATTCAATCAGTACGATACCAGATATCATCACTTACTATAATCTAGTTTCCAGTATCAAGCTTCCTATACTGTTGCTTGCAACCTTCATAAAAGTGCTATTGTGTAGGCACACTGGAGAGCTTGATACATTCAAAACATTCACAAGATCTTACATCAGGAGACTCTTGATATCACTTCAAGTCCAATGTGGAGCACTTTAATATATAAATTAGTGAGGAAAGTTACGAAACACTAATCACCTGACGTTTTGACCAGCGGACATATTGCATCTTATCAGGAAATTCAGATCGTGGAACAGCCATGAGGAGTTCAAGGGGAACAAGAAGTGTGTCCATCCTCTTCCCCACTCGTCCAGCTGATGCATGCAGTAGTGCCTCTCTTGTACGTCGATCTGAGCCTCCCGAGATCTTGCATAACAATGAGACTAACCAGTTCAGTTGAGATCTCTTTCAATATGGTTAACGATAAGTCAGTATCTGAAATCTAATCCTACCCAAGGGACTGGCAATAAAGCAAACATTATTCTTGAATCACCTGAACAGAAAATAGTAACTCAAATCACCCACCACTTCTTTTGACAGGCATGCAATAAGCTAGGTCTAAACATGGGAAGGTGCTATCCAGCCTTTAAAAGCCACCTAATGGAATAAAAACTTGCAGAGGCAAAACAAGTTACGTGGTGAGTTACAAAGCAATTGCATCGATCCTTTTTGTGCAGATCGCTAAAAGATTTGCCTGGCACTACTGAAACCCATTCTACGTGCCAATGTCAAAAGAAAGCCCTCACCTCTAATTGAGTACGCATGGTTTCCATAAGCCCAGCCAGGCCTGGGGCACGTGCAGGAGCTGGCTGGTATTTCTCTGTCTTGTTCCTAGTGAACTTTCTGACAAGCTTTGACTTCTTCTCCTCTTTCTTTTCCTTGGCTGGAGAAATTAGGCCTCTGTGAAGGAACATGACGAAGTCAGTTCTTGTACAGAAACATCAGTAGTTCAAATAAAGTACATCTATATTTCTTCAGAACAGAGGTTTCAATATAGAACACATCAAGCATCTTCCACCTCAATGTTGGAAACAGGATCCTCAAGAGGTTAAAACAAAAAATAACAACAAACTAACTCCAATAATTACTGCTATTAGAAAACAGCTGGCGTTGAATGCAACTTCAGCCCCAATATTCAGAAGTCCAGTGTTTACAAAGATGAACATCAAAGACCTTTGACACCATGTAAGAAGGAAAAGGCACATACCCAGCAGCGCCAACAGACACAAGTAAGACCTCATAAGCCGTTTCCCGTAGATCGTCATCTGACAGACCTGTATGGCTCCACCAGACAACCAAAAACAGATGATTGTTTTGTTATGAAATACACAATTCCTAAGCCAGTCCCCATGAGCTACCAGCATAACTCTGAGAAAGCTGTGAGATTTGGAACTATGTGAGACATCTAGTGAATACCATGCTTCTAAGTTAGTTCTAACACTTACATGTTGAAATGTTTAATAGACAGTACAAAGTGCCATCTTGGAATTTTGGTAATTTTGAGAAATTACTAATTTGGAGTTTCAAAGTTAGCAGAAAATCTAGAAATATATAGCTGAATATATATAAATGCCTACAATTCTTTTAAAATTCAGACATGCTTCAAAATTTTCTTAATTTAGGTAGATGGACCTTATGTGGTTTATATTTGTTATTTTCTACCTCATACTACTCAAATCCACAAAGTGAAATGTATGTGCATCTGCATATGTATCTAAAGAATCCAAGATCAATCCCAGAAAGTTTTGAAGCCCATCTCAAATTGTTAAGATTTATCAAAGTCCACTGACAGTGAGCTATAAGAAGGCTACATAGGTACCCCCCCCCCCAATTACATTGACTATTGAACCTAGAATGGCTAACAAATTTTGAGCTGTAGTCCAATCTCTTTTATAGACATGTCTTTCTGGTGCCAATTCTTAGATGTGGACCTAACTGCCCACCTCTCAGATATAGGTGTCCAATTAAGATAAGTACCCGAATTAGGCCTGCTTACGATGTTCATGAACCTGACCCGATGTAGGATACCCATGATTGTACCAAAGGCAACGCATATTATTCTCAATAAACCATTCGGGCCACTCTTTTGCAGTTCCTGACATGGATTTTAAATCTCGCAGTTGACTGGAATTGCCACTTATGTATATGAATAAGAGCAACAACGCCACAACATCACTGACTACAGGAGGATAAACTTCATTTAGTATGAAATGTTTACTTCAGTGAGACACGTGCTGCATATGAAAAAGGTTCCTCCTGAGCATAACTTCTAGATCACATATGTAGTAGGACCTGTGGAATCATGCAGCAGCCCCATATTCAGGTCTAATTTCGTGAATACCTGAGTCCCCTATTTCAGGCCGTGACACGTGATAGGTTGAAAGACCTCTAAAATGTCGAAGAACTATTTCAGTACCACATTCAGTATTTTATAGAAAATCACACCAGTAATCAACCGCTTAACAAACAATTATCACTCCTCTATGCAAACCTGGAACCTGAAGGTATTTAGAATGAGATAACTACCTTACCTGTAGCAAAAGGTGGCAAGTCTAGCATGAAGTTACTGATATCATTCAGAGCCCGATTTGATTTTTGCGGAAGCTCTTCGTCATCCTCAAAATCATCAATTTCGTCATCAACATCAACACGTTGTGATGGTGTAGACTGCAAAGAAAAGCTCTTGGATACTGGAGTGGAAGGGGTAGAAGCTGCCTTTGGGGGCGGGCGCCGTGTTGGCATTGGACCAGATAAATCCGGTTGTGTGACCAGGAAATATACATCCCCTAATGCATTGCTTGCCTGCATTTTAAACAGAACAAAATATCGATTGAGAGGTAGCCAGTTGACAAATGACGATCTTACAACCATCAATTGAAGAGCATGATCCATCACAGTGAAATCACCAAAGATAAGCATGAATCCATTAAATATGGAAGAGGACTATGTTAGCTACTTGGACGCAGCTCCTAACATACACATGCAACTGTTTCTGACTCTTGACTAGAGCAAGAGCGGCAAATTGAGCCATAAGGACTGTGCATCAATAAGCTCATCTGCTACCATGTTGCTGCATCTACTCAGAAGAGATTGAGCTCACTGACCGAAGGTGGCAAATTCAGCTCATCGTGATATCTTTTGATTGCCTCTGAAAGGTCCAAAACAGAATCTGCACATGATGCCAATCCTCCCACCTAAATAAGCCTCAACAGACAAAATTGAAAAATATGTTTCTGGGAACGTAGAAAAGCCATATGGACAGATTTTCCAGGTCAACAGGAAGATGCTAAAGGTCTGAACATGAGGTTACAGTGGACTATTAAGTAAAGTACGCAGATGTGGTGATGCCAGGGTTTAGACATGAGCTGTAGAACATAAACTTTGCATTTGCTTGATCTTGTTTTCCAGAATATGTACCGATCATCTTTAGATTCCGGTGAAGTCAGCAATTCTGTAGGCAAATAAGGTAAGTAACTCATGGGAAAGAAGTGGTACACACTTTTTCGAGCACATTCAAGAATGAAGTCCACACTGATCTGATCGAGGTCAATGTCATCATATGAAACTGCTCCGGGTGGCATCACAACTTTCTTGATCACACTGGCAGCCAAGAGAAAATTGAGAAGTTCCCGTCGGTCTCGTCGGTAGCGCTGCAGTAACTCCAAATCACTGGTCCTGAAGGGACACCATCGCCAATGAGGTCAAACTGGTACTTGATGCCAAAGACATGTCATACTCATCCTCAGGGGAGACAAGTTTCCAATCGAGTACTTTAGAGTCAGATTCAACCAAATACCTAAAGACCCCACTTGTAGAGGTAAAATCCCTCTTTAGGGTTCAGGGTTTCTCATGCAAAGTAGCAGAACGCCGAACCTACCAACATTTTAGCGACGGCAGAAACGAACAACCCAGAATCCAATAAATTGGTCCAATGTACATCCTTACATTTGTCTTTAGAAGAGTATCTAGGTACTGTGTAATTATCGCCCTTGAAGGCCTATGAACTTTCAACACAGTGCACATTTTGAAGTCACAGTACCGTAGTGAACACGATAGAGCATCCCTATTTTTTAGGAAAAACATGTCGCATTGGTCGTCTACAGCAGATTGCTGGATATGTATGTGAGTTTTCAATGGCCTTGCAATTTTGGTGAGAAGGGTGGGACAATTGGAGTTACTGTGAAAAACTTCATGTTACTCAAAATGCCTGTAAGGATTTCAAGACACTCAGATGCCAATCTCCCCACTTTGCCTTGTTTATTCTCGACACGCAGCAGATTCCTGCATACGCCCTTGTTCAATTTACTTGTGGCACGAGATGAATCGGATGGCGATTGTGGGGAAAACCACAATGCCCAATCATAGAGGTAGAGCAAGCAATTTGTGGCATGTGCATACCCATCCATGATGCCCCCTCAATCCGGTTGATGTGTTGCAATGGTGGTGTATAAGAGACAGCTGGCATCCACGCCCTTGGACTTCACGGCCCCATGCTGCTGTAAAACCTGGTGGGTGCGTAGGTAGGTGTGAAAGTTAGAACGTGCCCGGCATGATGATGGACTCTTGTCACTCCAACTCAGTTACTCAAGTGCAACAAGGAACATGCAATGCAGAGAGAGAGAGAGAGAGAGATGGTTCCGCCTAACTTACAAGAGAGAGTGAGTGAGTAGAAAGAGGGAGGGAGGGAGGGAGGGAGGGAGAGTACCTACTTGGACATGTGAGAGTAAGTGTGCGTTGAAGGAGAAGTGAACCCTGAAAGGCCTGAGAGCAGCGTGATAGCAAGGCGTTTAAGGAGATCTAGAGTTGCAGATCGGGGAGTCCAGGGATGAGTGAGCGAGGGGCAAGCTTACCACTGAAGTAGCAAGGGCGGGGGCTGGGGGAGCTGTGCGAAGGAAGGAGAGAAGAGCCAGGAAGCAGCAAGCAGCAGCCTGGCTGGGTGTACCAGTACAATGATAGCCTGGTAGAGAGAGGAGTCAGAAAGAACGAACGAACAAACGAACGAACGAGGCTAAGTAACTCTGCTCTGCTTGCTCTCTCTCTCTCTCTGGCAGGCTCGAATCAAACGTCATTTATCATATGCGAATTAAGCATATAGGCTTTATTTGCTGCTCGACTAAACCATGCACAAGGAAGTTGTTGTAAGGGCCACTTCACACACGAGCCAAG
The DNA here is from genome assembly GCA_950295325.1 of Polytrichum commune. Lineage (NCBI taxonomy): Eukaryota > Viridiplantae > Streptophyta > Polytrichopsida > Polytrichales > Polytrichaceae > Polytrichum > Polytrichum commune. Next base: position 68,406 of record OX485808.1, read on the forward strand.
AGCCATGACCATGAAATTGTGAGAGCCCAAAAGAAAGTGTCCAAAGGCCGTCCCAACACACCCCAAAATCATGTAGTGTGGTCACGGATCCCCAAGTGTAGTGTGAAGTCATATGTGATCGGGCCCTCAACCAAATGTTATTTCAATGAAATTATATTCATGCGGGTCTTCAAACATGATAAAATAGAATAAACCAACGGTTATGAGCGTTCGGAGTGCCATGGTCTCCCGGTTTTGTGTTAGGCCTACCTCCAAGAGATGGTTTTTGAAAATAATCCAAGTGACCATGAAACATGATCAATTCGATGCTAGAATCCATGTAGACTTCACATCCATCTTGCATTCACATACTCCGTTGGTCCCTCAAGCGTAGTGTGAAGCGAACTTGGACTGGCTCCGCCTTTTCCACCAATGAGAGTGCTTGAAGTGTACTAGCCACGGGCTCTCAGTCTCATGTGTAAAGTGGCCCTAACTTAAACACTCGATTTTCAACTTGGTACATCCATACTTGCACCGGTTGGAATAAAGATCACTTACCAGGAGACCTGCCAAATCACTTTAGAAGTTCTTTCATACAAATAATTACTAGATTTCAAGATATTCAAAAATCACTTGGTCTTTGGATTGATTGGCATAAAGCATGAGTGTCATACCTAGGTTGGAAAAGTCAACATTCTCCTTCCTTTCCTCAAAGTATAAACTTTGAACTGAAGAAAAATCAAGAGTTCCAACCACTTTGAAGTTCATTCGGAATAACATTTAATAAGGTAGATGGGTCTTAGGTGGCTCATTTCTTAATCAGACTCCTAGATTTGATTGATATGTGGTTCGGTGAGGAGCGAAGAGCAAACACCATGAAGACACATGTTTAGGAGAAATGGGATTGGGTCTTCAAATCTTAATAACTACACTACATTCAATAGTGAACACATTTGGGAGGACTTATATATCAAGTTAAGAAATCAACAAACATGCACTTCCGATAACCATAACTCAATTAGAGGAAGTCCGATTTTCAATCTAGTTTTGGAATGTGTACTAGTGTACATTCCTCAAAGCTCAATTGCACATAGGAGGGGGTCAACTTTTGATATGTCTCCAAATACAAAAATTTAGAAAATCAAGCAATCTATGACCTAAAAATTAAATCTATAGTTTAAAGTCCTCATGCATGAAAGATACTAGCAAAATTTTAGCATGCTTTCTTCAAGAGGTGGAGAAGGTTCAAAGAAAGAAAGAAAGAAAAGAAAAATTACGCCCGTACATTGAACCGGCATGAATGTGAGCCCGTTATCCAAATGCTTAACATAGCGGACCGTGTTGTAGCATGAGGAGTTATGCCTCTTTTGGGAGGTGGGCTCTATTAGTTAAAAGGTTCGGTCCCATTTTAGGGAGGTGCGACAATAGTTTGTTTATTGTCAAGTTTCCTTTTGTTGAGTACAAGATAGGTAAGGTATTTAATGGCATTTTGATGTATGTTTTTCATGAGAGTTTTGATGTTAGTCTGTGGGATTTTGAGGTCGATTAGTTTTTCAATGGATTGTTCGTGTATAGCTCCTCTTACTTATGTTGTAATAGTGATAAGGGGGTTCGTTTTCCAGCCTTTGTTTCATATAGTATTAATTAGTGGGTCGTATTTTGCGTGTTTTTGTGTGAGGGCTTGTTCGGGGAATCTATCGTGGCAATATGTGAATTCAATAAATCATATTGTGTGTGTGTGTGAAGGTAGTAAGGGAGTTGGAGTGTGGTTTGGGGTGCCTAATATGCAGAGGATATATGGTCTTAATCTGGCTTGGCATTGGCAACTTGTTTGTGGGCATGTACATTCTATTAGCCATTCTGGGACAGTTTGTTCTTGGTTCATGTTATTGAGTTTGCATGCGTTTGTTAGAGTGTAGTATCACGGGTAGATCACTCCATTGTCAAGTTGAACACCACGTGCGACCAAAAAAAATCTTCTTTTGGTAAGTTGCACCACCAAAATGGGTCAAAATTTTATCAAATTTTTTTCATGAGTAGATATACACAGTACCTATGACATAGTCAAAAGTGGTAACTAAATTTGATGATTTCTTTTTTTCATAAAACATACCATTTCTAACTAGAATGACATAGAATTGAACTAAAACAATTACTTAAAAAAATAAATATGACTAAAATTTTCAAAAAAGTATACAAAAGATACTATCAATGGTTATGTATATGTAGAAAAAATATCATAATTTTTAAAATTATATATGGCATGTAATATAGGGGTAGCAAACTTTGTCCGCACGTGGTGTCAACTTGACAATGAAGTGACCTCCCCGTGTGTAGTATCGGGTGTGTTTGTTGGCTTGTAGTGTCTGAGTGATGAGGTGTACCGCCTTATTGTGGCGAGCTATTCTTAGGCCTTTCAGATAAGGGTGTTCGCACATTGATAGTAAATGGGGCCATGTATCTCTGTCATTTTTGTGGCATAGTGTGCAGTTGGGGTTTTGGAATTTGAGAGGCCAAAAGATGTTTTTTCCTATGGTTGCCCATGTATTGGGCATATCTAAATTTTAATGTTTGGCTAATTTGGGCATCCGTTACTTCTTTATTTTTCTAGAAATGATTGGAGAGTTTTTGATTTATTTGTTTGTTGGTTAGCCATTTTTCTACGTATGGGAATTTGTTTTGGGCACTTGCTACTTCGCGGTTGTCGTGTGCTTTTATTATGAATTTGTGTACGTTTCTAATGGCTCCATCGTGTGAAGGTTCAAAGAACAAAATGTGTTGTAAATAAATCTTTGGAACTTGGTTGACTCAAGGAGAAATAATATTTTTATGGGTTTTAATCAACTAAGAAAAGTATGACAAACACGTAATTTTACCTCCAAATGGAACTTTGGGATTTGCAGTATGTTTGCATGAGCACATTCCACAACTTGATGGTGCCATTAAAAGGAGCAGGCTATGGAAATGGGACACGGGGAGGTCACTTCATTGTCAAGTTGACACCACGTGCGGACAAAGTTTGCTACCCCTATATTACATGCCATATATAATTTTAAAATTTATGATATTTTTTCTACATATACATAACTATTGATAGTATCTTTTGTATACTGTTTTGAAATTTTTAGTCATCTTTATTTTTTTAGTTCAATTATGTGTCATTCTAGTTAGAAACGGTATGTTTTATGAAAAAAAAAATCATCAAATTTAGTTACCACTTTTGACTATGTCATAGGTACTGTGTATATATACTCATGAAAAAAATTTGATAAAATTTTGACCCATTTTGGTGGTGCAACTTACCAAAAGAAGATTCTTTTTGGTCGCACGTGGTGTTCAACTTGACAATGGAGTGATCTACCCGTGAAATGGGACTTAAGCATAGAGGGATTGATTTTGGTGGAGTTGCTAATGTTTGGCTATAAGCTAACCTCATGAAGACTCCAATGGTAAAATTGAAGAAGTTTGAACCACATATTTCTTATATAGTTTTATTTGTATGATATAGCAATTGGAATAGATTATTAAATTTGTGTGGACAAAAGCGTTAGAACTCAATTTTGTTACGAAAAGATCGTTGGTGTTGCATATATAGAGAGTTCATTGGGAGCAGATTTGGAAGCAAAAAAATAAAATAAAAACGCATTAGGGGTCAGAAAGCATGGGCAAATAGCCCAAAAATGGGCGCTATACATGCATGCAACCGTTTGGGAGGCCGGAAAACATTAATGTGCAACCAAATCTATGTTTAGCCTAGGCAAAACCACCACAAAAGCTGCATAGTTGTAATTTGAACAATGTTTTCGTTTAATCTTAGCACATTAAAAATCGTGATTTTTAATGTGATATTTTATTCTTACTTTTGCATACAAATACGACAACTTGTTTGTACCCCATAGACATGGGAATTTAAGGTAGTTTGCTTGTTGGTATTAAGGCATATCGGGATATTACAAGTGTGTTTGGTTTTGTGCTTGCCGTTTTCTCAAGTTATGGTATTACTTTGAGTAGTAAATTAAGTCAAATAGTTCACGTGCCTACTTGTGATGGGTACCAACCCATATTTTAAGCCTAGAAGCTCAAATCCATGCTTGCAAATTGAAAAACCATACAAAAAAATCACCATAATGTCCATCTCATCCATCCTACTTGAAGCAGCCCGTACCCTATAGATTAATACGACCTCAAACACTAAACTCCATGTTGACCTCTTTACTACGATGTTCTTCAAGACACTAAAGATGTCAAATTTTTTCTAATGAAAACTTTTCTTGAATTTACCTAGCCTAGTGAGTCGTATGGGCAATTCATTCAAGGGTTCTCATTGGCCCTTGGTGTTTTCTCCCATTGGCCAAGCTAAAACCCATGATGTGCCGCCGCAACCATGTGCCAGGCTAGGCATGCCAACAACTTGGGTGCACCAAACCCTGCTTAAATTGGGTGGCATGGCCCACATCCTCCAATAGCCACCTAGGCTATGGAAGCCATGCCATGTGCCTATGACAATAGGGAGCATGCAAGGCACGTGGCCACCTCTCACACAGAGATTGAGGGCATGTGAACATTGCACAACGAGCACTCTCACTGGTGAAAAAGGCAGAGTTGGTCCAAGTTCACTTCACACTATGCTTCAGGGAGGAATGGAGTAAGTGAATGCAAGATGGATGTAAAGTCTACATGGATTCCTACATGTCGTCAAATGGATCATGTTTCATGGTCACTTGGACTATATTCCAAAACCACTTCTTGGAGGCAAGCCTAACACAAAATTGGGAGACCATAGCACTCTGAAATCTCACAACTGTTGGTTTAATCTATTTTTTCATGTGTGATGACCCCACATGAATAGAAATTCATTGAAATAACATTTGATTGAGGGCCCATGACCACACTACATGATTTTGGATGTGTCTTGTGACAACCTTTGGACACTTCTTTTGGGCTCTCACAATCTCATGGTCGCGGCTCTTGGCTCATGTGTGAAGTGGCCCTTAGGCATTCTAGATCCCCATGTGATGAGGTTCACAAGGTGGCACCATTGTCAGGCTACTGGTTGAGGCAATGGGGAGACCTAGGGGAGAGTGTGCAAGGAATGTGCTTAAGTAGCATGCGTTGAAGATGGGCATGAAGATGTGTTGCAGTGAGCCAGGGAGAACCACCAAAGTTGGAAGATGACCAATTTACTTCAATCATACTCAAGACCTAGGGATGTAGTTGTTTTGTATTTAGAGTGACATAGTAAATTCTAAATAGCAATTTAGGGGACTTAGTTAGTAACCGAGTTAGATGTCTTTTAGGTGCCGGATATTGGAAGAAGAAGAACTTCGGTTTCTTGGGGAAGCCGTAGTGAGTAGAGTGTTTGTTCATAAGATATTTTTGGTCGTGTTCTAAGGGATGGTGGCATTAGATGTGGAACTTCTTCACCCTGTACATGGAGTAGACACTACATTAGTAATCAGTAGCCGGTTACCATCAATAGCCAATAGGTAATAGCATGTAACCATGTTAGTTGGGTGTTGTCTAGGAGTATAGTATTTTTGTGAGGTAGGCTATAAGGGTATATTTTTGGCATCGAGTGGACACCATGTCATTAACTCCTTGTTGGTTGGGATTGAGTGTGAATATTGTATCATTTGATATGAGTTCAATCCATGTGGAGCTTGTTTGAACGAGTGTGATTGTAAAATGGCACGGTGTTGATCTTGTGAATAAAGGTATGAAATGTAGTATCAACAAATGGGTTATCCCTGAGAAATTGTTAATTGAGCTAAAACAATGGTGTGTGCCATTACCAAGCTTTTATTTATTTATATAAAAGCATGGGTTTGGGAGGTTTGTAATGGGTTGTTTGTTTGTAGGATGTATTGTAAGTCTAATAGCATAGGTTTGTGTTTGGAATATGCCCTTTTCGATTCATGATCTAAGGCGGGTCACGGAGGTTGTGACAAATTGTTGGTTTTCTAGTCGATGTTTATGGATTCGTATGGAGTGTGCATATTGTGTGGCAATTGTGTTGATTTGTTTAAATGTGTTTTTGATTTTTGCGACATGAAGTTTAAGTTTAGTTTCTAGACTTTTCATTGATGGGATGTGTGTAGTGGCTCATGCGCTTGCAACCAAAACTATGATTGGGGTGACGGTCTATCTTTTGTTGCAATGTTGTTGACGAATGGTCAATATGGTGTAGTTTTCATGTTGAGGGTTTATGCGGCAAATCTTATCGTTACAATATGTAAATTCTATGAATTGTAATGTGAGGTTCGGTGTAGAGGTTTATGGTGGGGGTGGTTGTAAGGGTGGCCTATGACACATAGTATTTCGGGTTTAAACCTAGCATAACAGTGGCATCATTGGGTGTCACGAGTGCATCGTAATAGCCATGTTGATATTATGTTTTCTCAAGGTAGTCCATTATAAGTTCCAACATTCATAAGTGTATAATGTCTTGATAATGTGTTGGATATGAGAAGTTTTCACATTTCCCATACGATTTTGTTGTGTGTTTTTTGTTTGTTTGTTACTAGCGCATGTATGTGCTATTGTTTGCATTTAAGTAGTACATGTAGCCATGTGTCAGGATGTGGTGAGTTGCAAATAGGCCATGTTTTTGATGGAAAGGCTTCTTTACCAAAGAATAGTTTTTTTTTATAGTTTGGCCCGTATATTGTCCCATTCGAAATTTAATTAGGTTTGTGTTTTGTTTGTTTGTAATAGTGAGCTTTTTCCATAAACCATTTTATATTATTTTATCAATATCTTTGTTTTTTGAGTCATTTGTGTAATTGGTGTGATTGGTCTGCTATGGTTGTTAGATTGTGTCTTTTATCATATTTGAGGATGTGTTTTTCTAGGTGTCTAATGGGGCCTTTGACTAGTGTTTCTTGCATTGAAATGTCACCAATTTTTTTTGAAGATAATATGGTGTAGAATGGGCGTGCTCAAATGGTGTTGCAACATTTCTATGGTCTAATTTGTGTCCCAATTTAGCCAATGCATTTGCTTGTTCATTGCCATTTATATTAGCATGGGCTTTGACTTTGTGAAGTATGGTGGTTTGTATGAGGGATTGTAATAGTTGGATATTGGGCATTTAGTGTTATACACTGTGGATTGGTGTTGGGACTCAAATTCTCGGGGGGGGGGGCAGTGTGTTAAAAAGTTAAGGATATAGGTGCGAACAACCACTATTTTATAGGGGGGTATTACTTTCAATTTTTTTTTTCACATGCTATCATTATGTAAATTTCTACTTTGGGTTAATAGAAAAATGGCTTGCATTACTTATAATTCCAAATTACCTATTACTCCATACCCTATAGTACTTTAAAGATGTCCAATGCCATTTTTGATGCCCTATATTACTCTTAAGTCCATTTATAATTTTTAGCCCCCATGTTTTTTAAATAACCTATCATTTGTTCGCACGTATATTGCTACTCCAACCAATGACTACCCCCCCCCCCCCGAGCTCAAATTGCAGGTTGTCCACATTTGTAAGTGGCCTCGAGGTGATCACACCCCCTTACGTTCTGTAACCACGTGCAATAATGGGGTATGTAATGGGGGGATATTCATGCACCTCTCAATGTTTTTTTCTTGCCCTATTTGTAGATATAAAGCTATTTTGATGTATTTTTTAGCACCCTATATTTATTTGTAATTATCTAGAGAGGCTAATTTTTGGCACCATATTTTTTTTATAAATCATACAAGTACCAAATAGTTATAGCATTGCAAAATCAACTATGTGAGCAACAAACATTTCATACCATTCATCTTGTCATTCAAATGGTTTCAATTAGTTATACCAATCCTAAACCATTCAAAGTACCATTCAAAACACAATCAATAGCATTTGGTTACTAGTTAAAGGGTTATCAATAAACACGGAGATAACAAAATATACAAGCTAACATAAACAAGTTGTAAACACATATATAGAACAAAACAAGAATTATAATCAGTTGTGACAAGACATAGAATTTTGCACAACTACCTACTCCAAAAAAAATTACATTCAAATTCAAGAAAGCTAAATACAAAAGCCATAATTATTCTAACAATCCTACTCTACACTTTTAAGGGGATTCAATATCTATAACCCTATTTTTTTCTATTGACTACTAAAATGAAGGAATTATTCACCACCTTATTTTACATATAATCATGTAGGGGACGTATTTCCAATGCTATGATAGATCTAATGAAATTATAATTTCTACCCTCAACGAATTAAATTGATCCTATTTTTTATCTCGCGTGGTTTCTAAAATTCGGATGGTCACCTCCCCGAGGCCTTGGCAAAAAAAAAATGTATACGTTGTTATTGACATGTGGGGATGTCTCCATAAATAAAAACTCCCACTTCCCTTTTTGTGCCACGAGTTTTTCATCACTGTAGATGGGAATAGACCTAATAGCCTCAACAATTATGACCTTAAAATTCACGCAAAAAAAATCACCATTGTTTTTTTTCTTCTTCTTTTTATTTGCACCTTCTTCGATCGTTTAGACTCCCATCTTACATTGTTTGTGCGGACAAATGAAAGACGAGGTAAAATGGAAGAAAGATTGAAGTAGAAACACTGGGAGTGTCTCTCAAGGGCGGGGGGGGGGGGGTCACTCCCTCTTGTGTTATGTAATCATGTGCGTATAAAGGGTATTTTTATGGGGGCTATTTAGCTCTTCATTTGGATTTTAGGGAACCCTTCAAGTACAAAATAATTTAAAAAAAAAACTTCATCAAATATTCAACAGCCTATAAGTAATTATAAAAGAAAACCTATATCATTTTAGATGATGCTAAATTACTTATAAATTATTGATTTACTCGTTCCGTATGGAGGCAAACTTAAGACTCCAAGATGGCATGGTGTATATTCACGTTGCTATATATTGGTGAAAGAAGAGTGTACACATCATAACCCAATCGTTCAATTTTCATCCATTTTGCATGTATCATACGCGAATATACTCATTCTATTTTAAAAAAATCCTCTATGATTTTTGTCATACTAATTTCTTTCTATCTCAAACCTAGAGTGGGGGTTTCCCCCTTATGCCAAATGTTAAATAATCACATGTTTCACAATTTCGGTAGGCTATGTTAGATCCAAAGTTTCTATAATTTTTCTTGCCCATGAATAAAAAACACCCTATAGTTGTTCTCACGTGGTTTCTACTTTTCGCATGGTCACCCTCCCAAGGAGGGTCTCCCTTGCAAGGCTAGGTTATTTTCACTACCCAAGCTAGAATGATTAGCAAACTTTGAGCAATATCTTTTAAACATTCATCTTTTGGTTTATGTTCTTAGATCCACACCTAGCCACTCACAACTAAATTAAGCTATGTGGGTGTTATTCAATTATTTTTCTTAGTTAGATACTTATATTTGATTGGTGTGTGGTTAGGTGAATATCCAAGAACAAACACCATAAAGACACGTGTTAAAAAAAGATTGGACTACGTCTTCAAATTTTATTAACTGCTCCATACTCAGTAGTGAACATAATTGCAAGGACCTCTATATTTGCTTAAGGCTTCATTAGTTATGCACTACTGATAACCACAACTTAATCCGGGGAGGGCTGATATTCAATATGGATTTTGTTGATGTTTCATCATGGATTTGCTATTTTAACATAGATTTGAAGATATGGTTATGATAAATAGAAGGTGGAGAAGAAGAAATACTAACCAAAACACAGTAATGCATTTTGCTTGATGGGATTAATTGAGGACGTATGGATGGCATTTCCTTGCATTGCCTAGGTGGCACCTAGATAGCATAACATTATTAAGTAGTGTGCGTTCGTTCATGTGCACCGCGAGAATATAACCATGGGATGCCGCAACTAGTGCAAATTTAGGGCGACTTTATACACGGCCTAGGGCCGGCCGGAGCACCGGCCTGATTAAGCCCTCAATCCGGCCCCACTTTATGAACTTTTTGGAGGCCCAACCTTGTCATATGTAAAGTGGTGAGGCCCGATTCTAGGGCCCGATGGTCTTGAGGGTTAAGTTTTATAGAACTTACCGTGGTCAATGTCCGGTGTTCTCGACAATTAAGTTTCACGACACTTAATACTATGAGGGATGACATCTATAGGGTTGTGGTTAGCGAATCGAAATTGGGTCCCACTAGACTAAATTGGGGCCTTTGAATATATTATGGCGTCAAAATGCTCCTATAAATTTATATACCATGTTCAATGGATGGGTGTGGTTTAGAAGACACACCATATTCTTGATTAACGGCTTAAATGTTTCATTTTTATCTTAAGTGCATAATTAACACCTTAATTTTTGTGTTATTAGCCTAATGTTATCATATTTACACTAATTGTTATCTTATTAGACTAATCCATAGCCTAAGCCAGTGTCCGGGGAGTTTTATACAAAAATCGGTACATTGCCGATCTTTTATAAAGACATTCGGATTTTTATTTTTTTGCTCGGAAGCTACCTAAATCCAAAAAAAATCTCGGTTAAAAACCGATATTTAACTTTACCATTCGGTAATTTTCCGACTTTCTGAATTTCATTTCGGTATGTTTCCGAAGATTTGTATTGTATGTCGGATTTGTTTTTTAAAGTATTGTAAAAAAATTTGGTGTTATGCTTTTAAAGGGGTGAATTTGTGTTGATAGAAAATCCAAGTATCCTTGGAAGGATTTGAACCTTGCCAAGCCCCCACCAACTTGGGGCCAAGGATTTAGCCTTTAAAAATATATATAAATCCAAAAAGGGTTCATACATTATTTAGAGGCTAGTTAGTACAACAATACATGCAACTTTTAAACATCCGTATCCTCATAATTAGAAAACACAGTTGAACTTTCTGAACAAGATGCATCACTTGCAGAAGACACATAACGTGAAGGATTAGCATATAAAAACCGGTATTTGGTTCCAGTTTTCCACAAAGGAATTGCCTCTTCAATAATATTATCAAAGTTTTAATATGGTCCCTCTAAAGCAATTCTAAGCATAGCTTCCAAATTTTTACTTCCAAGTTTGTTTCTCACTCGTGTTTTTATTAAATTTTGGACACTAAATGCCCTTTCACAAGTGGATGTTGATACACATTGTACTCTAGCCAAATCAGCAAGGACAAGCAAATTAGGATATCGGGTTTATAAATAATGATTTCATGTGATCATGCCCCATAAATCTCTACAAGTTTTATTTCCCCATTCAGTGGTGGTTTGCAGTTTGAAAGCTAGAAATTCACGCTTACAAGCCATCACATCAAAGAATGAAGGAAATTTTGAACCTTCTTGATAGTGATCATGCCCATTAGTAATTTTTCTAATTCAATCACCCCCAAATTTGGAGGCCTATCTGCTTTGAAGGCATATTAATAGGATTTAAAAATTTAAAACATGAAATAAGATCATTGTTTATAAATCTAGCATCTAAGCCTACACAAACAATCTCTGCAAATGCACGTTGGAATTTAAGTGCTTCCTCAAGGTCATCTTCTAATCTAGACCGGTCCATTTCAAAACCGTGATACATTTTTCCAGAGCAGGTGGATCGCCGCACCGAACTGGACCTTCGAACTGGACCTCCGAAACAAATGTCTCCAACTAGATCGCAAGTGGATCGCCGCAAGTGGATGCGGAAACAAACATAAGCGAAAGAGCAGTAGTGAAAGAACACAGAGAGAAATTCCAGTAGAGGAGTGAGAGGATTGAGATACTTTGCACAAGGGACTCAAACTCCTTATACTCATGAGAGAGGGTCCTTGGGTGCTTAGAGCCTCAAAACCCTAATCGGCCCAGTGAACGGAACCAACCCTAAATTAATTAACCTCCATGGTTCTTGACCTTATGAGTCATGACTCTAGTATTACCCTAGTAGAAATTTCCGCCCTATCCCTAGTCCCTTCGGCTACTTGCCTAAAATTTAAAAATTGGCTCGGTAAATATCCTAAAATATGATGCCTCAACCGGCTATATTGCCGATCTTTTCTCATTTGAACCGGTCAATTTCCGACCTTAACAATTTTAAGTCGGTACCTCATCCGAATCATTGCGAACTCATTCGGAAATTTCCAAAAAAATTCGGCTAGCTCGTAACTAAAGTTCGGTACTCCCCGTTCATTGGCCTAAGCCATACCATATGCTTGATTAAATGCTTAAATGTTTCATTTCTATCTTAAGTGTGTGATTAGCACCCTAATTGTACCATATTTGTGCTAATTATTGTGTTAGTGGACTAGCCCATTGAATAATGCACGCCAAATTCTTGATTGACAACTTAAAATGTTTCATTTTTATCTTAAGTGTATGATTAGTGTCTTAATTGTTATGTTAGTACCCTATTGCTAACATACTTATACTAATTGTTGCCTTATTAGACCAACCCATAGCCTAAGCCATACCATGTGTTTGATTAAATGCTTCAATGTTTCATTTTTATCTTAATGGTTTAGAAGACACACCATATTCTTGATTAACGGCTTAAATGTTTCATTTTTGTCTTAAGTGCATAATTAGCACCTTAATTTTTGTGTTATTAGCCTAATGTTATCACATCTACACTAATTTTTATCTTATTAGACTAATCCATAGCCTAAGCCATACCATATGCTTGATTAAATGCTTAAATGTTTCATTTCTATCTTAAGTGTGTGATTAACACCCTAATTGTTGTATTATGTAGAATTGATTTTTTGGCTATCGCCTGTCTGAAAAGGGCAATTCTTGAAATTTAACGTCTTTCATTCGGCTATAGGCAGTCAATAGCCATCCAAAGGGATGAAAGCATGCAATAGCCGTTAAGAAGTGGTTACGACGGCTAACCACCTGGTCTTCTCTCTCGGCATTAAGAGGGAGCCAGGCAAGTAGGAAGACAGGCTATTTGCAAGCAACAAGATCTTACATAGTCTCAGATTAGCAATAGGCGTAGAAGTCTGTAGCTCAGTGATTGAGCCAGGCAACAGTCTTGAACTAGCAGGAAGTTTGGAATGACAATATTAGGAAGTTAAAGGGCCACAAAACTTGGACCCTGAAGTGGACTTATCTCTTTTGTGTTAATGAGATGATTATGAGTGAAGTATTATGTGTAATTGGTTGTCTTATGAGCGAAGAGGATTGTTGAAGTAAGTGATGTGTAATGTCGTGAATGATACTTAGAAAGCGAGTTGGGCAAGTAGTCTGACTTAGCATTGTAATGTCAAGATCAGGCAAATAGGCTGAGAGGAAGTTTGTATTTGGGGCAAGACAATGCTGATTAAATGTGAGTGATAGAAGTGAAGCACAAGAGGCTGAGAAGTTGTAGAGTGATGAGAAACAATGAGGCAATATTCTGAGAGATGTGTCTGAGGGCTATGAAAAGCCGAAGCCAAGATGTGGCAATAGTCCGGTAGAAGGCCAGAGAGTGGCAAGGCAACTGGTCAGAGAGAGTTTGACGGATACATACCGCCTGTCGTGAAGAAGGCAAGTAAGGAAAGGCTTGATAGGAAGCAAGAAAGGCAATAGGCTTGGCTAAAGACTAGTAGCTGAGACCCGCGGGATCAGGCCATGGGCCAAGTCAAGAAAAGATAATGGCCATAGTCTGTAGAGAGGACTGAGAGGTCCCGAGGGGCTGCTTAGTAGCCAGCCGAGAAGGGCAATAGTCTTAGGAAGAGAGAAAGACAGGGAGGTTAGAGTGAGGCCATCGCCTGGGCTAGTGCCCCAAAATTCCAGCCTTTGGTCAGTGTGTCAGAAAGGGAAAGAAGAGGAGAGTTAGGCAAGTGTCAGCAGAAAGATGGAAGGGCTAGAGGCAGGCTATAGGCTGTCAAGGCGGTACCTTCCCCTGAAGGAAAGAATATCTTACTGGAGTAAGACTTTACCCTTTGTATGTTGATTGATTAGTTTATAGAGGACTAAAGCCTTAAGGAAGAACATCGCCTAGCTGTGAATGCATTACCTTTGTATTAACAAGTGAATGGTTGTTGAGATGAGTCACCAGATGGTTGAAGACTAAGGTGGTGACTTGAGCACATGAAGACATGTATGAGGCTGGTAAGTTGATAACAAGGAGTTAATTAAGGAATTTGCAAGTTTTATCTCTGGCATACTCAAGACGATGTGGTTACTAAAAGACATTACCCGGACGACGTCCTGACAAATTGCCCTGCCAACTTGCCAAGCTTTTGAGCTTCACGACTGATATAGGTCACAACCATAGAGTGATAGAAAATTACCTTATGATAGGACGGAATCACCCACTACTGAAAGTGCACAAAATAATCATAAGAGTGTGGAATAAGTGGAATAATGAAGGAACGAAGAAGGAAAAGTCTTAAGTTGTTAATAAAGTCCTTAATCCAATGTGACAATAACCCTTATAGACACTAGCTCAGTCTTCCTAGAGACCTTGTTCCCTGGGTTTTGTTCTTTTAAGCCATAGCAAAAACTAACTACATATTATTAGCCTAATGATATCATATTTTAACTAATTGATGCGTTATTAGACTAACCTATAGCCTAAGCCATACTATATGCTTGATTAAATGCTTGAATGTTTCACTTTTATCGTAAGTGTGTGATTAACGCCCTAATTGTTGCCTTATTAGTCTAATGCAATCATATTTATGCTAATTGTTGTGTTATTAGAAGAGTGGAGTGAAGAGGAGAGGAAAATAATTTACTCTGGTAGTGATTGACGGACAAGATGAGCTCAATCTGACGGAGGAGCCCAATCGGGCCCTAGATGGGAGTTTGGGACGAGGAAAAGCTCGTCCCGAACTCTCATCTAGGGCCCGATGGTTTGATGTCAAAATTATGCCACCTAAGAGACATGGGATGAGAGTGAGTGTTCGGGCTGGCCCCAAGTATAAAGCCCTTGGCATCAAATCGAGCGATCCTATTGCCCCAAATTTTGAGAGTTCCGGCCGGCCCTCAATCCGGCCCCAAGTATAAAGTGGCCCACTGTCTGAACTAACGATAGTAATGTCATGAGCTTACGGTAAATTAGAACTTAGGCGGTTCCGTCGTTTGTGTAAAGTTAGTGTAATCAGCTTCCTTTCTTCCTTACGAGGCATTTGCGACGATCGCCATAGCCAGGAAACATGAAGCGGCTATGGCCTACGCTGCAGCAGCTGCTCCAGCGTCTCAAGCTTCGCCTCCGACTCTCCGTCCGCCGCCGCCTGGCCCTCGGTTATCTCCCCACTTTCTTTTGCATCACAAAGTTCACAAATTGTTTTGTGTTTTCTTCCTCACTCTTCGAGTGATCAACCCTAAACCCTAAACCCTTTGTGCAGATGTCATGGCTCTCACCACTGGGTTGCGGCCTGTGGTAATGCTCGATTACATCACCTACTCCACATCGACTATGCAGCAATTATGCCAGCTTCTCTTTCACCTCTCGCAGGTTTTACTTCTGTTTACCTTCAATCTAATTCCCACGGAGGATGAGGCGACTTAAGGTTTCAGCTTGTAGCTTCCCAGGGATGTGACTGGAGGTTTCAGCGAGTTCATCCAGACACACCTGAAATGACAAAAACACATCCATCAACGAAGCACCAGAAAGAAACGAATATTCACATTTACAAGTAGAAGTGAATGTCGTAATCCGTACAAAACGGTGAGGTGATGGAAATACTTTCACAGAAACACAAGCGATGTTCTTCCAGGAAATCCAAGTCAAGAAGTTAATTGACACAATACTAAAGCACACTTTTAATTCAACTTATCAAGAACACAAGTGTTCCTGATACATGTGCTAAATCACAAAATATCAGGTTCTGTACTAGGCTCACAATTGGCGATGAGGTTGTCACCACTAATGAACCTCAAACAGTTGAGCTACAGAGTCAGGTGTTCAAATGTGTTTCATGAAGGAGGCTAGTTCTATTAGTTTTGAAGCATTTATGATACTCCAAAATCAGCAGATGTTCCAGCCAAGAACTGATCTGGTGTGCTTGGAGATCATGCATCTTAGGATACATGATGAACTACTAATGTGATTATGAACCCTGAATTAGGGCAATGCCTAATTTGATGTAGTTCTGTGTAATTTTCACGTGGCCATATGACAATCAGCTGCTTAATTGGGTATGGTGGCCATTCTCTAGGTGACCTCCTCTATGTGACAATTTTGAAATGGGTGGGTAGGAAGTGGAGAATGTGAGGGCGCTGCGGGTGCTCGATATGGAAGGCTGTGGGTACCTGGTTCACCCTGCGTATTTGGTGGGATTTATGGAGCAGAGCCTAATTTCCAGTTCGGAGCCTGTTTTTGTTGTTCTTGACGACAGCTCTCCTCGGGTGTGTATCCATGCAGCGGCCATCCTGTGCTTGAGTTTCAGATGTCACGTAATGGAATTTTGTTCAGAATCTCACCTGGCTGGAATTGTGGCTAAAATTGTGACAGAAAGCTTCAGCGGCGGAACAGGGGACCATTATGAAGAACCTCTCGGGAGTACGACAACGACTCTCTTCTCTTTTAATGGCACAAGAGACCGAGCCTTGCTTCAATCCTAGTACAAAAGATTCGAGCGGAGCGAATCATCAGCGAGTGGTATCTGAAGATGCTGTAGGCCCGGGCCTGCTAGTTGCAGGCAACATCACTTGCGATTCTGGCATTCTGCTGCCAACACTTAATGGGTGCAGTCATGTGCTCTTTCATAACTCTTTGATTGCTTTGCGTTTTATCGCTCTATGTTCAGCATAATATATTTCCAGGCTCAATGGCATTTCTGCTTGTGCAGATGGTTGCTGGGCTATCCAGTTGTGTACGTATTTACAGAATCGAGGGCTTCTTGGGCAGGGCAATGTGTGGGCAGTGACACGCTCCACCTCTACCAGATTCTTGTGAACAGGTGTGAAGGTTTGAAACTTAAAAAGTGTCTTGGTAGACAAAGTTCTCATGGATTTTTTTGAAATCACTTTTTTGTGCTACCAAGCTGGTGTTTCAGTCCCATACTTTGTGGATTTCATCATTACTTTCACAATGACTCTGATGTAAAATTCTCTGGATGTACAGTCCTTTACTCCCACCAATGCCATCTCAAGGCAGTGGTGGGCCGATGCATGATGAGGATGACCTTTTGAGGTCAGTGAGATTTCGTTTTATCATGGTTGGCTTATGGCGGTTTCAGTTTTGTTGTTTCGTTGTTTAATTTGCATGTATGATGCAACATCACCACTTATATGAGTTTCCTTACAAGTTGATGACTTAGTTTGCAGGCCTGCGCTGTTCTGATGTCTTGTGGATTGTTGCAGTTTCACAGTACCCTGTTCTCTCAGCCTGCTAGGTTCAGCAGAGGTTTGGGTCAAAGTCTTCTTTGAGTCGATTGCAAGATGCACAGAACAATCTCCAGAGGTATGGATGTCTGTACGGCTTGAAGTCACTGAACGCAGGATGGAGTCTATTGCTTTCTAAGAACGATGTCTTGGAATTATGGAGGGAAAACTGCTAGCCCGAAGCTAAAGGGTTCTTCAATATGCCTGAGGACATTCAGCATGCATCATGGTATGCTGTGGCACTTTTGACTTCATTGCTATTTGAAATGTGTACATCTTGTCACTTGAATTCCACTGTGTTTGTGTAAGATAGTGTCTCAAGATTAGCAAAGATATATACATACATACATATATATATATAAATTTGATCTTTATTGATAAGCCTGCAGCCAACATTGTCATGGACTGAAAGCGAACCAGGTGCAAATTCTAATATGTATCCTATTACTATCTGCAGGTGATGAAGGTTGGGCCCTCTGCCATAACTCTCTAGAGACTTTGGCTAGCTTTGCACAAATCCTTTACAGCCAGCATGCAGTTGAAGCATGTTATGACGTAGATTTGAAATTCCAAAAAAGTTTGTCACTGACAATGTGATCTTCTCCTCAAATACTTCACAAGAGAGGGATTTTTTTTACAAGGGTTCTTCCACCTGATTCAAGGTGTCCAAGCTGGTGCAAAGATGCAAGTGCTGGAGGACGCCATTTCTTCAGTGAAATTGGGGTGAAATTGATGCCACTGAATGATGGGACGAAACCCTATGCTCAAGTTCCAACCTGCATACTAGTTGCACCGAGTGGCACAGTTGCTCTAATTAGCAGATTGTAAGTGGTCGCATGGAAACAAGTTGGAACTCTGTCGTATTGAACATTTCAATTGTTTGTATGAAGAGATCTTTAAGCAGGAGTTTCCTTTTCACTTGTGTCTTGTGCCAATCTTCTCTCGACTCAATGTTTTGGATTCTGAACTACATTGTCCTCTTTTGATTGCCATAACGTTGCCCTAATTTGAATTATCTGAACCAAATCACTGGATTGCCATTGAAGAGCACAGATCACTGTCTGCCCACATGACAAAGACATTGCTCCTCAACGTCAGGAGTCAGTTGACCAAAGAAAATTGAATGGTTGGCTACTGGCTACATTGCTCTCATTTCTGTCCAGCTTCTCCCCTTACACATGGTGTCGTGGTTGTATTCATAGGTCTGCATTGGAATTAATAGATCACAATGAAATACTGTTGTGTTTTGAAAAACCCTTTGACAGCATATTAAAAGAATTAGTTCCACTGTTGAGTTCAGAAGTAATTATGTATTGGTGGACGTCAGGCAGGGATACTAAAAATAAAACCACTCCTATCTCATGCTCAGGTAGTTTCATCCCTTTTCATCTTATCTTTTCAAGCTGTTTGTTTGAGAAAAGATATTGGTTTGGGCTTCAATGCAAGCCAGTGATGTTTGGGGGGCTGCGTAACAGCTGACTACAGAAAGACATTGTTTGCTACAATTTTAGAAAACCCTTTGCACCTGAGCTGTGACCACTGCTGTGGCTTATGAGCAAATCAAAGATTGGATTGTGCTGCATTATGTCATCTGGTTGTGATAGGAACCAATGTGCTTTTGGGTGTCTGAACTCTAAACAAGAATCTCATGATCCATTTCTAGTTTGTAACAAGTTGGTAGATCGTTTTGAGCATTTAATCTGGACGCTATAGTGTCAGTGTACTATTGCTGCAAGAGGTGACATTGTATTGTTCATTCCCCATGAAAGCACATGGTTCGGTAAAGGAAGCCGAATGGACCCAAGATTGTTGAACATCCATCCTTGCTTGAGTGTAACATCAGAAAGCCCTAATGTTAACCATTCATAACTCTTAATCCAGTTGCAGGCTTTGAATGCATCACAAACAGAAATTCATTACTGGGTGATATACCCACCAAAAGTCTACCTACCATTGAACTATACATACACTAATTCAAGACCATAATCTGGGAGGTAGCATTGACCAAGCCACTTCTCTTAGATATAAATGGATGATTTCCTAGATGAAACAACAATTAAAGAGGTGAGGGGCCCTACATATTATCCTTTTCAACTATAAAAGTTAACAAATTGTTGTAAAATGAATCACGACACAATGGGTTTTCTTTTTAAGGAAGTTTGGATTGCATGCCCAGATTAGGTCAATCCATGATCCCACAAAGATAATTTCCCTTTCCGTGTTGCTATAGCATTTGGCTAAGAGAGACAATTTTTACCAAGTAAGTCATATTGAGTTTGTTGATGTACTATATGTTTAGATTAGCAGGGTAAAAATTGATACTATCAGTACAAGATTATAAGAATTCATAACTCCAAATGGTACACCACAGCAATATGTTTGAAAGGTGTACTGCAGTGTGTTGGCAAAGTGAATAGTTGTGCGTGCCATGTCAGAATTCCTGTGCAAAGAAATTTGATCATTGGCCGGAGGGAAGGATGTTTTTCTTTTGGCAATTTGAGGGAGCTACAATAAATATGATATTTAGGGTCATACGGTATTTTAGGCCACTATGGTAACTTTCTGGATGACACTTCTTATGAATAAGTGAACAATAATTTATATTCTCATGAATGATGGATTCATTGGCCAAAACCCTATCTTCTCTTGTCAGCAACTTGTGATGAAATATTGTCATGGATGACTGAAATTTGGGTGAAAATCACTTGGTAAGTGACCGTAATTGCAACACTGTAAATCTACCCCCCCCCCCCAAAATAAAATTACTGGGAATGACAAATAATGTTGGGTTGACATTTAGTGGTGGTGACACTATGTGCTATACCACGGTTTACAATTAGTATTGAGCAACGCAATTAGAATTGGTGACACTAAATATCATATTTTGTGTAGTAAAAGAGCTGCTGGTAAGAGATAGGAATCTGATCATGTGGCCGGTGAAAGAGCTGGGCGGAAAGACAGGTGTTCGATGAGACAAGTAGGCAAGAGAGACAAGTGGCCGATGAGGTTCGCTAATGTCAGAAGGCGGCTGCTTTCCTCCGTGGTGATGGCGTTGGTTTCCTTAGGCCGCAACGGAGGTTGCTACGGGCGGCAGGGTAGCGTGGTGCGGCATAGCACAGAGTAGCTCTGCTCTGATTATTTTGGTGTTTACTTATTTATTGGGAGTCTACTCCGGTGAGGAGCTCTCTGTGTTGATATGTTGCATGCTTTGTGAATTCTCTTGTTTCTTAGTTCTCTGCTTTGTGAATGAGCTCTCTACTTATTGAGTGGTTTTTGTTGAAAACAGAGAATAGTTATGGGCGGTGCCAGAATACGGTTGGGATGGTGAGTAGGGTGAAAGAGAGGAGGAAGTGGTGGGCGTGGGGAGACGCCATAGCTAGAAAGCTCGGAGACTTTTGTGACAAATGGGGAAGCTTAAGTCTTTTTTACTTGAAACAAAACTGAAAATGTGTTGGTGTTGGTGATGTGTTTCTGTGTCTGTTTTTCTTTCCTAAAATATGTACTAAGGGGTCCTACTATATTAATAGAACCCCCAATAACATGTTAGATTAAGCTCATGGAGGATTGTGAGTACTGTTAACACTTTTGTACATACTAAACACATGAAACAAACATGCCCTTCCAGAAAATTCGGGAATTCAAAGAGCATAGGATAGAGGGCGCTCTATTTCATTTTTATTAGTGCCCGGGTGTAGTTTCTGCATGGGATACAAAGGGTCTCAACCAAAGTAGGATTGACACTATGTATATGGCTTTCAACTCTACGAGTGTACATTTAGAATCTACCATTTCCATAGATCTTTAAACCACCTAGTGGATGAGAACTACAGTAGTGGCAAGATTACATGATCCCGGGACATAGTGTCTTGAAGATGGTTGTCAAAGAAATATGTTGGTTGGGCTTTGATCCAAGCAAGATACACAAAGATTATCATACAAGCTTTGCATGCTGTTGATATATCAATAGCATATAGGAGATGGCCAACCTTCATCTTCTGCAGCTGACTTCAAAGGCACATTAAAAACTGTTGAGGTTCATATCCAACATATTCTGTAACATCAATGGTTGGAGACTCGTGATCCACAAATGCAAAATGTAAGGAGTAGTGAAATTTAAACGAACTACTACGCTCAATTTTAAAGCACCAAATAGCAGGGCAAGCTGCACCAGATGCTAACATAAGAATACATCTGCACATTGATGATTAGAGTGCAAAGAAAACACTCTTTTCTGTTGCACCCGTTACAAACCTCAGAAATCCAAAATGATAACCAGCTCTTGATACGCAAGAGTAATACCTATGCACACTATCCAACAAACATTGGTTAAATTTAAAGCCATATTTCCCCGTCTTTCTTTGTAGAAAGGGTGTGCTGCATGTCAACCTCGTGCAATATTGGAAAGTTCCACAGATCGTTTGTCTTGTCCTGCTTCCAAATCATCTGGTGGGCCATGTAGAGTAGGCACAGCATGAGGACCATGTAAACCATGGCTGAATATTGGCTGTGGTTCATACTCATACGGATATCCAGCTGTAAAACAAATTGAAAGCCACCAATTTCAGTCCAAGAACAAGTATGAGAAGTTATGAACTCAATCTACAAAGCAGCTAGTGTCATGTTAATCTCACCAAGGGAACTCCCCTGAGACTCCAATCTAGAGAAGTACTTCAAAAATCAAAGCAAATTCTTCAGAGTGAGGTCGAATATGTCCTTTGCAGGAACAGTGTATTTCATAGCACAAGATCACTCCAAGTATTCCAGAATAGACAGGAAGAAAATTGCAACCAAGTTTCTAGTATTCATTGGGCTTCACAGACCATTTTAATAACTTACTCTAATGAATAGCACGCATGTCATAATCCTAGCTAGAATCTAGAATCACTCAATTCTGGTTCTGGACTGAGCGAGATCCAGTGCTGACGTGAGCCCATGACCTTTTTTGAGGATCGAGTATTCTAAATTTCTGATCAAATACTCCAGGTGGAGCCCTTTCTACTGATTCTGAGATTCTGTTAATGGTCCTAGAGGAGGGTGCTTGAAATCTGAAATTTACTAGTCATTTTATCATAGAAATATACCAAGTTAATACAGTTCCAGTTCAGTATAAGATGCCCGGAATAGAGTCCCTCATAAGATGAACTCACCCCATTCTCCAAAAAAGATGCTTGGAAAATGTTGCCTGTAAACCAAGTAGGCAATGGGAAGTCCTGCAAAATGTAGCGAAGAACAGTGAATCAAACAACCAATCAAGCATTTCAGACAAAATAAAATGAGATTTACATTCTCATTAGACTGCTCCATATACCCACAACTGAATAACGTAGATACTCCATGGAGTAACTGATGTTGGATGCAGTTTGAAAATTCAGTATTGATCGATGCCAGGAGACAACCAGAGATCCAGCGAAAGTACAAGAGCAAGATTTACAGTTGCTTACCTACAGCAGCTGCACCGATGATATCCACCCACCGGTGTTGATAATCATTAACCCTAGATATCGCAATCAAAAGCGACACCAGTTCTGGGAAAAGCACAAAAAATATTCTCGATGTGTAGCCCCTTTTGTCAAAGATGCTTAGCTTTCCAGCCAGGTACAGTGACAGGTAACCGAGTCCACCAAAGCACCCTGGTATTATACCAGCGAACCAGATACCACAACTGACATTCTTAGATGCATTCTCTCGTATCAATGCAAAATTTTCAAGATTCTGAAGTACAGGACTGGTCCACTTGTGAAGCGGTGATAGTTTTCATTTTCCAGTATGAAGCCATCCAGCAAAATTCTATTGAAAATCCCCACTTCACGAATCTGGAGACTTGATAAATAGAGTAGCAGAAACTGGCCATTCAACAGTAAATACAAGTCCCTTTCAAGAGGTATTCCCTACTTCAATCCAGAAGTGAGAGTCGAATATTCCATGCTCGAGCATACCAGACACACAATTTGTTTACATGCAACAAATGCTGACATACTTACATGAAACATGTCCACTGGGGAAGCTTTTATAACCATCGCGATACTCGCTTAAGTTCACAGGGTGACAAATTGCTTGTCCAGTAACATTGGAATAATTCTGCAAAATATCAAATTTGTGCCCGAAATTTTCCATCAGAGCAGAGTTTCAGTCCCTTCTTACTGGAGTTGACAACATAAGAAAGCCTCCTTTGACAGGATTGGTAAGAGTTACTCGTACCGCGATGCCATCAGGGAAGCACCTATCAAAGAAATCAGGTCGTGGCATCCCAACCATATTCTTGATGGAGTCTGTGAATAGTGCAGTCATCGCAACTGTTGTTGCAAGGCCTGTAGAAAAGCAACTTTGCAACCACTTCATTTATGACAATAAACAGTATGACATGTTGTCAGATATGCGCCTGAAACTTCTGCACCATCACCTCACCCATCTAAGGGTACTGAAATAACCCAGATACAATGTTATAACAGTAATAGGTGTGCCGTAATGATAGATTGAAATGTTTCTAGGTATTTTGTACAAGCAGTCTCCTTGATTTCAACGAGACAAGATACAACTTTTTGGCATGTAAAGCGCAAGAGTAGAAACTTCATGTAGAGTAGTTTCACCGAACACATGAAACTCAAACTCTGAGCACATCTAAGATCACAGGTGTAAACATAGCCTGAGAACCATACAGGGAAGGCAAATTTGCATACAAAATAACGCCAAGATAAATGTAACAGGTTCATCATCTAACATAATACTTGAAACAACCACTGCTTACCGAGGCAAGCATTGTGAAAATCACGGATGCTTCTCCTCCTGATGAAGAAGGCAAGGAACATGAAAAACGGAAAGAGGACTGCAACAATCTGTTTCCAAAATACAGTCAAAGAACCGATTAGTGCACCTAATTCTAGAGGTCTAGTACCCGTTGACACAAAAACCAGAACTACTTTGTTCTGCACAAACATGGGATTCTATGGGCGGTTCACAAAATTTGAGGCAGGGTTAAATTTGTCTACCTCCAACAGGCCGGAGAAGAGAGAGTTATGTGACCATGACAGAGATTACATACCCCTATCGTCCATGTTGGGACGGTGTCCGGTCCTGTTGGAAACATGTACTCCTGCATCTTCACTTTGTCCACAAAGCGGTGAAATGGCGTAATGGCGATGTATACGACAAGCTCCAGGGCAATCATGACAAGAATGCCCAACCAGTCTCGCAAGTGATGCTTAAGCAATGCACCCAGGCCCACCTTTTGATGGGGCGGGCGCTCCATTGCCTCCCTTGATGTGGACTCATGTCTGCCTACGAGATTACACAGGACAATGAATCAGCACAGAATACCCCAAACCCTGTAAGCAACCTCTCAAAAGATCTCATGAGGACAACAACGCAATCCTATTGATCCCAGAATTCGAAGGTTAACTATAACGGTCTGCACGTACCATAATTCATGGTGACCACCACAAGACGACCTCACCGGCAGGCGAAGTGTTTTTGTACTCTTGAGCTCGCCGTAGAACATAATCCGCGCCTCGTACGTGCTTCCAATCTGTCATAGGAGTACAAAAGATACAAATTATCAGGGTAAACACATCACTCGGTTCCCAATAACTTGATTACTTATTAAATTTCGAAGACCACAACAAAATCCAGGGAAACAAGAGCAGTCAAAACGGATCATTGTTGTCCTGCCAAATATCATCTTAGCTCAGGAC
The DNA here is from genome assembly GCA_950295325.1 of Polytrichum commune. Lineage (NCBI taxonomy): Eukaryota > Viridiplantae > Streptophyta > Polytrichopsida > Polytrichales > Polytrichaceae > Polytrichum > Polytrichum commune. The sequence goes on from OX485808.1 coordinate 93,307, forward strand.
GCAGGAAATTTTCCTTCGGAATCTGCTTTTTGCACCATCCAACTTCAAGAGAAGGGAGGATGAATGTCTGGAGCGCCATAGCATATGCATATCCGACCGCTTACAATCCTTGTACTTTGAGAAAGTTTGGGAAAGAATGCTTAGAAGCAGCAAGGGATCAATGACATGGCCAGATCATTAAGCAGCAAAAGTACTATATACACCATCCCAAAGCAAGTGACGGCATATCTCATGTACAAACACCAGCATCTGCAAGAATTCCCGCGGGATCAGCTCCTATTCAGATATTCCTGATGATTCCTTATTCAATTCTCAAGCCTACAATAACACATTTCACATTCATGTGGTGCCAAACATTGTCCTATCTTCTCATCTTACAGGAGCATCTTGGAGGAAGCAGCTGCACCACACACTGCCCGATCCTCTTGCTCATGAGCCTTTGGGAAAGACAGATGACTGCAATAATTAGAATGCTCTCGATATTCTTATCCATCATCAATCCCCTCAAGTAGACACAACACCACTTGGCAAGATACCTATCCACCATCCATCCTTCACGCGGATGGAGGAGCTGATGCATATAACTTACGGACTCCAGAGCCAACCCACTGGCCACTAAGACGCAACAAAAGTGAGGTGAACACTGACCACATGGATGCAGCACGTAACCTGCAAATGAGCAAGACATGCATACCGGCCCCCTTCATTGCGGAAGATGATTTTGTGTGTTTGTAAATCTCCAAGTGTTTGAAGTTTGAGCGTACATGCAGATGTTGTATGTACCGAGAATGACTCCGAAATAGGTTACTCACCACAACATCAACACTTGGATGCTACCCAAAATGTGAGGCATAAGTCGAGCTGTAAGTACTACTGATGAAGTGTGTGTTTGAAGTTGAAGGTCCGAGATTTGCAACATGAGCGAGCGAGAAAGGGCGGCAGGAGGCGGAGGCACACCTGGCAGAGTGATGTGTCGGTGATCGGAGGGCACGAAAGCCTCCTCCCGTACAGCCTCCCGTACACAAGACGAATCCACAGAAGAGCAGGAGCCGGCTGGAGCAGGCTGCCCTGCCTAACCTTCCCTCCTCCTTCAAGTGGTGACCGAGTCTCTTTCTCTCTCTCTCTGTGGGAACAAGTCAGTTAATGAGCTGTATGGACATTCATCCTTGGGAATGTGCTCATCTGCGACGGAGGGGCCTCCAACAATTATTTTAGCTGAGAATTTCAGTGACCATAACATTCTTCAGATCCATAACAGTGTTCTGTGGGAATGACAGACTGAATGTGGGGAATATTTTGCAGAATATTGTTAGTCTCACATAACCTTGTTATGAATATGAATAATGCTATGACACAAGTCAAGAGCCGTGACCATGAAATTGTGAGAGCCCGAAAGAAAGTGTCCAAAGGCCGTCCCAACACTCCTCCAAACTCATGTAGTGTGGTCACGGACCCTCAAGTGTAGTGTGAAGCCATATGTGACTAGGCCCTAAACCAAATGCTATTTCGATGAGTTTCTATTCATGCGGGTCCTCACGCATGATAAAATAGAATAAACTAACGGTTGTGAGCATTCAGAGTGCCATGGTCTCCTGCTTTTGTGTTAGGCCTACCTCCAAGAGCTGGTGTTTGAAAACAATCCAAGTGACCATGAAACATGATTCATTTGATGCCATGTAGGAATCCATGTAGACTTTACATTCATCTTGCATTCACTAACTCCGTTGGTCCCTCAAGCATAGTGTGAATTGGCTCCGCCTTTTCCACCAATGAGAGTGCTTGAAATGTGACAGTCATGGGCTCTCAATCTCGTGTGTGAAGTGGCCCTCAGTTACTTCTTCAAATTGGACGCCTATATTTGAGTGGTCTCTAATTTAGTGTGGCTCTCACAATGGATATAAAAAAAGAAATCCATTTAAAAGAAGAGAGTGGACTATAGGTTTAAATTATAATAACCATTATAGACTCAATAATCAACATAATTTGGGGGGGGGGGGGAGAGACCTATTTGATTAGTTGAATCAACACATGAGTCTTCAATTTGTTAATGAATGAGATATTCATATGAGCTCCGTAAATCATGAAGAAAGCAGTTGTGGCTTGTATTTGAAATTGCGAACCATCTTGTACTAATTGCGTGTTTCATATCACATGAGAAGTAGGCTAGTCGAATAAAGAAACCCTTTAAGACCCATCTACTTTAGAAATTCTTAAAGGCCCTAAATGCCAAAGCAACATCGCCCCAAAATTGTCTAGAATTGTTAGGTGCACTTAGAAGTTCATTAAATACTTCATGGGGGAGACTCTGCATACTATGTATGAACTAATGTGCTTGATAGAGACCGGAGTTCTTCTTCTTCTTATGAACTAATATGAGTGTAAGAAGAGGTGTTATTTGAGGCATTAGTGTACATAGTATACCTAATGAGAGGTATTATTTCTCTCTAGTGTGTACAATTAAAAAAGCTATTCAAAATGTTGAAGTAAAGGCAGATTTACAAAAGGGGGCCCTAGGGTTTGGAGAAAAAATTGCCAATAGATGTGTTAGTTTCATCTAATTAACATTTTCATCCATTGTTGTCATATGGTGACAATCCTTAATGACTACCTTGTTCATTATTGTTGGGGTTTGCATTTAGATTCAAGGTTATCACAAACTAAAGGCTCATGAGTGCTTGACATGGCCCCCCTTGAGTTTTGCTCACTAGATTGTGGCTAAGTTATTATGCTCTTGTCTTTGTTTGCTTGACGCAATCTTTGAGTTACATGTTATGGATGAAAAAGTGTTCAATGACTTTCTTATTGGAAATCGAAAGTGCATTTCATATGTAATTAATAATTATTGAATTCAAATTATGTATTTTGTACATGTAGTGGAGGCATTTCTTACATTATATTGAAAAGCCTAGTATAAATACATGAGTCCATTTCCTAGCATATCGTTAGTACGTATACACTTGTTTTTCACTATAAAACTTCTCGTTTATAGGGGTTTTAATTTCATAGTGACGACACGTATGTCATTTAGGTTTCTAATGAAAAGTTTACCCCCTAGGTTTAAAAAAAATTGGCAATTCTTATAGTATATTTAACCATACGGATGGAAGCTTTGCGAGCTTGGATTATTCACACAAATTTTCAAATTTGTGTGGACATGATTTGTAAATGGCCACATGTCCAAAAGTCATAAGATTATAACGTAACGCGTGTGCTGATATTGTTGGGGAGCAGTGATTGTCCATGCAAAGACATGCACTTCAAACTTTAGTGGTTAATGTTCTTGATGTTGGATATGGTTGTAGGATCTTGTATGTGCAAAGGTCTTGATTAAATTTTTAGTTTATGTTCGCCATGACCGTAGCATTCTTAAGCATGACATGTAAGAGTGTTTTTTTTCAACCCATTTGTATTTAGTTTGGAAACAAAAAAAACCCAAGAATCAAGGTTTTTGATTCCATGCATGAATGCCAAGAATAGGTAGTCAAATGGCAAGCTTTCATCAATAGACATTGTATTTAGGTTTGAGAATTTGCACACACTTGGATGTGAGCCCCACCATCCATGTGGTATTATCTAGGCATGCTTTCAAATAAACTTTCTTCTAGGGTAGATGTAAATCATCTAGTTCCGATCACTTTATAAATTCAATTTGATATAAGAGTATAGATATTTACATATTTGAGCAACTTTCATTATCAAAAAGATTTTGATCGTATTTCATGAAATGGCATGCAGGGAGTTGAACATATGTTGGGAATTTAAAGTGTCAAACGTGCCATGCGATGAGAACAATAATTAGTAGATTGGACGATGACAAATACCTAATTTTAAAATTACTATATCTTGTTAGAAGATAAAGGTTGGTGGGGAACGATGTGAGGACTCCCCATTCCCTAGTGACCTCTACTTTCTCACATAATAGCTAATGTAGCTTTGGAGGGGTGAATTCGAAGTGTTGCAATTATTTTAAAAATTAATTAATTCTTTCTATTTGCTCCGGGATGTCCAAAAAAGTAGTGGGGGATGTTGGTCTACCGTCAAGGTGCGTGCATATCCCTTGCTCTTTATTTTGTCTATCCTACCAAGATTCAACTAAAGAGGTGCATCCCAAACAAACTCATTCTTAGGTTCTCAACACAACACAGTTCAATGATTTCATTTGTGTTAGCATCTAGATAGCTATATCAAGAATGTAATGAACAATAAATGTGTATATCGAATGCACACGATTTGCGTGACATACACATTGGCTAACTTGACAATATGAAAAGTACGAAAATGGTATATGAAGACATAACTTTTACATACATGTGTTGCTATCATTGTGTTTTGCATCTGGTTCCAGATTGTGTTACAAACGTAGCTGTAGTATTATAATGGTGAATGACATTAGTGCGTACTCTTTGCTTTAAAGCATGGATTTTTTTTTTCAAAGAAAAATTCTTCCATTAAGAAAATTTCTCGCATTTAACTTCTTATTTGTTTTATGATATTCGGAACGAAAACAAAATTTAATTCACAAATAAGTCCCCTCAATAATTGATCATATAGGTCCCCCAGATTATATTAACTATTGGACCAAAAATGAATAACAAATTTTAAATATGTAGTCCAATCTCTTTTGAACACATGTCTTGTTGGTGCCCCGTCCTTCAGCCCACAACTAACCACACAAAACTCAAATATAAGTGTCTGACGAAAACAAGTAAGCGGGTGCTGAAGGCCCGCGTCCCCGAGTAGAGTGACAAGCGTGAGGAAGATGCTCCCCGCCAATAGGAAGGCTCCTTTCTTCAATCTTTACCTTATTAGTGTACAAGGGGGACTAAGTGCGAACCTGGAAGTAAGGCACCTCCGACCCTCCCCTCCCCTCCCTTGCTCCGCATACGGAGCGTGGCAGGCACGTAGCAAATTCAGGTGCTAGGGAAGGTTGTGGCACCGATTGCTTGCATAATTTGTAAGCGTCGGGCTCAAACTTCACCGATTGCAGCCGCTTTTCACCTTCAATTACTTATACTTACCGATTACGTGACCTTTGAACAAATCCTCTGTTTATTCAGCTTGCTTCGGAATGAATGAATTTGGATGATCAGACGCTCCGCGCTCTTCAAGGAGTTTCAAACCCTACTTACATTTTCGTGTTTCATTGGAGCAAACCCTGTTTGGTGCTCATTGCCACTCCTCACCTTTCAATTACTTCCTCACACGTCGCCTTTCAACAATGTCTCTGCTTATTCAGCTTGCTTCGGAATGAGTGAATTTGGATGATCGGAGGCTCCGGCTCTTCGTTGCACATGAGGAGCTGCAAACCCTAGAATTGATTTCGTGTTTCCTTGGAGAGCATGAAGCCCAGAGTTGCTAGAGTGCATGGATTGACGGAGGCTGTGTAGAAGGTAGGACGATGATACCTCTGGAGAATTATGGTGTTTGGGGCTCATTGCCACTCCTCACCTTCATTTACTTACTTACACTTCACCTTTCAACAATTCCTCTGTTTATTCAGCTTGCTTCGGAATCAGTGAATATGGATGATCGGAGGCCCCGGCTCTTGATTGCATATGGGGAGCTTTAAACCCTAGAATTGATGTCGTGTTTCTTTGGAGAGCATGAAGCCGAGAGTTGCTTGAGTGCATGGACTGATCGAGGCTGTATAGAAGGTAGGACGATGATACATCTGGAGAATTATGGTGCTGGAATCGAAGGCTAGGCGCGATGATTCTGGGAAGATTGCGTTGTACGAGGTGTTTTAGAGTTTTAGTATTGTTCTAGGGGCGAATTTTAAAAGTCAATTGCGTATGCTAAATTGATTGCTGCCTCGAGATGCCTGCCTGCGTCAACAGCAGGTTGTAAGAATTGTGGCATGCTGCAATTGATATTTACGTGGAGCAGACTTAACCTAGATACTCATGAGCTCTGCATGTGTATGTGAATTAGTTTAAACTAGCGCAAGCATGGGGAACAAGCTAGCCCGCACCACACAGGTGTCGCCATCGGAGTATTATTTACACGATTTGCCGTCTTCCTACAACTTGGTGTTGAAGGAGGCCCTGGGAGGTGGCCGATTATTGAAGTCGGTCCAGTGTGTTCACGATGAAGGGCTGTTGCTGGTGAAAGTGTACTTCAAACGAGGCGAATCTCTTGATTTGAAGGTACTCTCCCTGTCTACGTGGATGGGCTCTTTGGCTTGTCGATTGACTCATCGAAATGCCAAACCTTCACGGGCTCTTTGTTAATTGGAGAATGAGTTCCTATTATGACTTTTGCTGGTATGTGTCTATAGCTCGATGCTTTCCTATTTACCATCTCACGTCTCTTGGGCCTGAGCAGGAGTACGAGAAGAAGTTACATGAAATTCGAGATCAGCTCAAGGACATTGAACACTCGCATGTATGGCCTTTTCAGGTGAGGAGGTTATTCCAACCTTTAATCCTACCTATAAGTTTATTCTGAATCTGCCTCATTTGAGCACGAGCATTTGCTGAATTCGTTTTTGTGTTGGTCCCGGTGCTAATTGATATGGTATTTTTAAATCGGTAAATTTCCTGAATTCAGTTAAAATTTGCATTAGCAATTGGTACGGAGCGTGGAGCCCTGCAAGTGCTAGGTATCATTCTCGACGTACCAATTGTGGCACTGACTGAGCACAACCGACGAAGTGCTTGACAAATCAATGGATGACGAGGTCATAGATACATATATATTTCCCCTTCGAGTCTAAGCGTGACTCCAGCAATCTTGATTCAGGGAACACATGTAATATAGATCGTCAGAGCCCGAGTCAAGAAGAGCTGTGGAAAATTTGAAATCGTCCAGGCTATAAAATGATAGAAGATTCAGGTGCCCTGGATGATTGAGCCATGACGAGGACTGTCTGCTCATAGAAGCGATTCTGCCTTCATATCACCGAAGAGATCGTGTCTCTAAATGCGTTTTTAAAGATTATATGTTTGCAGTAGAGAAAGTTTGAAAGGTTTTCTAGAGGTCATAGTACATCATTATGCCAAGCATATCACCTCGGTGCAATGATTACTTCAGTTTACTTCAGTATGTGTATGCACATATGGAGAAGGGTTGGTGTGTTGTACAGGGCATACCCTTGGAGGTCCTATTGCCGGAATCATTACCCAAAAACTTGAACCTAATTGTAGCTGTCTGATTTCTGGCAAGAACTACATGGAGATGTAAAGGGAAGAAGTAGTAGTAGAAGAAGAAGCAAGACATGTATCTTGCTCTTGTACACTGTCTCTTGTCATTTCTATGTGAAGGACAATATTCCTGTGTTTTTGTAATCGGCTCTTAATTTGTACTTCAATATGTTGTATTCTACATGTTCAGTTCTATGTCCTGCAAGGGTTTTTCCGGACTTGGTATTTTGTTTTGTTTATTTTCAGTCTATAGAATGGACTTACATTGACTTGTAAGCGCAATGCAGCATTGGCTTGAGACTGATAAGGCGGCCTTCTTATTACGACAATACTTCTTCAGTAATTTGCACGATCGCATCAGTACACGTCCATTTCTAAGCCTAATTGAGAAGAAATGGCTCGCTTTTCAGGTATTTGTTTCTGTTGCATTTTTAAAAATGATGGGGCCTTGTACAGTTGGCAATTTATCTGGATCATGAACTTTGGTTCCTTCCTTGCCTCAAAGATGTTGATATCAATGTGAAGACAATAGTGATTGTATATGTGCACTTCTGTTTCTGTCAATGAAGAAGATTTGCCTGATGTGAATGAGCATTTCTTGTGGCTTTTGCAGCTGCTACATGCTTTGAAACAGAGCCATGAGCGTGGAGTGTGTCACGGTACTTGCTTGAACATTACCTGTTTTAATTTCTTGACAGACTCATGGATATCAAATGATTAGAGATCCTTCGAAATTATATGGTCATATTTATTTGAATCAACATTATGTAGGATCAATCAACTTGAGAAAAAGTCCTTATTAGTGATCCTAGTGATTGTGATTAATCTGGAGATGCAGGTCTTTATAGCCCAACATAACTTCACAATAGTTAGATTCTTGTAGTCCATTTAAGATGCTTGATTGGGATAGTACCATAATTATCTGTATTCTTCACTTCTGCCTCCCTTATGTAATGGGTTCACAATGGCCTTCAGATCGTTTCATAATAAATGAAAGCTTGAAATTGTACAGTGCTTGCATACTGGTCCAATGAAATGAATACAAATTGATAGTTGTTCAACGAGGAATAGTTGACTTCAAAACCTTCATTCTTTTTAATTAACATGGATATGGCATTTTAGTGTCCAATGTGAATATGGCAGTTATTTTTTACTGTTCTTTTGAAACCTCTGGATCTTGATGAACTGATCTTGGGTGGCCTACATTCGCTTCATGACAGCGACCCCTAGTCCTTTCATCTGTTGTTAGTTTACAAGTCTTATTTGTACTTATGATTTTGTTGGTTGATTGTCTTATTGGCAGGAGACATAAAGTGTGAGAATGTGTTGGTTACATCATGGAACTGGGTGTATCTGGCCGACTACTATGGTTCTCTGAAGCCCACCTTTTTACCATTGGACAATCCATCCGATTTCTCCTTCTTTTTTGATACAGGAGGTCGGCGTCGTTGTTATTTAGCACCTGAGGTCTGGAAAATCTATACCTTCTCTTCTCTGCTTTCCAAATAGTTCAGGTTTTGGGCTTGTGCATTGTGGCAAAAAAAAGATTCTGTGGCTTTTTACTGCGAATTCTTGATTTTTCACTTTTTGAAACATCATCCCTGATTACATAGCCAGGTTAAGTATATTCTTTGTCTTTCTTTCTTTACAACCCTCTTTTTATCCCTACTTCATTACATGGGTTTCTCCCTCTCTTCAATGCCTGTTTTGCACAGCTTATTCTTGTCAACACTAATCAGAGGAGATTATCTTAGTGTATATGGTTACTGCTTGGATGACAGTGCTTAATTATATCTGCACCAAGTCTGCGAGGTTAAAACCTCTTTGAAGTGCATGCTTGCCACTATTTGGCTATTTCTGCATGTTTGCTATATTTTCTAATTCATTGGTGTTCTTGTTTGCATCCTTTGGATTGCTTTAGGTTGAGTATGTAACCCTAGTATATCTGGTTTAGCCCTCTCTTGGTTACTTACTGGGCTATGTACTAGTTACCTACATCTGTATGTGTTGTCTGAAACATGATACCACAAGGATATGTATGCATATTTCAATTTGTAGAAACTTGATACTATCATTGTGCACAGTAGGTTCCTAAGAGTCAAAGGAGCATGAAAAATTCAGTATGATTCCATGTGTTGCATGCAGAGATTCTATGAGCCCAATGTTGACCCGCATACAACTCTAGATGCTCCACTAACGCCTGCAATGGACATCTTTTCTCTTGGGTAAGCGTTTGCTTGAAAGATTGGTTACTCTCAAGTTGAGTAGGTCTACATATTTTATTTGTTTGAGAATACTCAAGTGATAATGTTTAAGAATATCCGTCTAGGTGGTGTGTATTTTCTTCAGGTTCTTAAACGTTCTGGGTAAATCAACATTTTGCAGTACCAATTAAAAGTATGTCTACAATGTCAGGTGCGTTATTGGGGAGATGTTTCTGGAAGGAAAAGCACTATTTGATTTGTCACAACTCCTAGCTTATCGGAAGGGAAATTTTGATCCGCGCCCATCACTTGAGAAGGTGATTCTCATTCCTTTATGCCCTTTAGGCTGACTGATTTTTGAAACATACCAGTGTCTTAAGGTTGATTTTTGGTGTACCAGTAATATTCTCCTAATGATTGCAGGGTGTGGTATTGATAGAATGCCCATGATTCCATAGTCAAGCAGCTTTTTGTTTATTGTTGGAAGGGCCTATTGTTACAAGGGAATTTCTTTGCATAATGATGTTTACTTGTCTATTGCATGCCCAGATCCCAGATGCCGGAGTGCGTGATATGATTCTGGATATGATTCAAGTTCTGCCAGACAAGCGCTCTACTCCAGAAGAGTACTTGAAAATGTGGTCTCCTTCAGTATTTCCAGATTATTTTTCACCCCTTCTGCATGACTTCTTCTCATATCTTGTTCCTCTGGACACTGATAATCGAGTAAGTCACTAACTCTTTCTTGGCAATTTTTGTGACCTGAGTTCTTGTTAATTGTGAGGTCTTCTGAAATTTGAGATTGAATTGAATTTAAAAACTATTAACATCCTGAAACAGTCTAATGTCCCAAAGTACTACTGAGGATATGCAGCCATATTTGTCATTTGTGAAATTATTCTCCTGAGCTAAGTAACTTGGAGATTTTTTACGAGAATCTGTTGGAGATTGTGGGTTTACTATTTAAAGTCACATGATGAGGTGAGGACTACCTGTTATGTTTATTTCTCTCGTAATCATGCGTATATCTTGAACAGGTGGCTGTGACACAAACCTTTTTCCCAGAAATTCGCAAGCAAATGCTTGCAGATTCTCATAGGCGGCAAGCACGGGAAGGAGGGAGTGGCGGTATTGTTGATTTGGTGTCCCCTAAGAGACCCAGCATATCACCTTGTCAAAATAATGAAGGCCATGGTGTTGGAGATTTTATTGTAGATGAACTTTTTACTGCCGACTCACCAAATTATTTGTCGGAAATTCATCTTCATCCAGATACAGCATCTGGTTCTCCACACCGAGTCAAAGCTGCAGCTGTGGCCATGGCCGAGGCTGCGTCTGCTGTCGAAGAGGTTGTCACTGAGGAGGTTAGCTCAATTCTTTCTTTGATCTTGCTTGTGATCGGCGGGCTTATTGGTACTTTTCAAAGATGTGAAAGTGGATAGAGTGGATCATATCTTATTGGTGTTTGTTTTCCTTTGAGCCCTGAGGGTACTTAATTCTGTGTGTTTGTAGACTGTGAGGTAAAACTGTAGATGTTCAGTTTTTGTTGCTGGGATCAATTGGCTGTATTAGCGAACAGTTTTAAAATGCAGGCTGAAAGCTATGCTATCTAGAACATTCTTTTCCAGTTTATTGTCAATAGTTCTGGTACACAAGCCATCTTATCTCATCCAAGAATTTGAGCTCATTGGTGTAGCCAAATTTTCATCTGGCTGTAGGTTTATGAGAACCAGGTGAGAGAATCAGGTGGCATATTTAATGAACGACTTCTCCACACTGGCGAAGTTACCATGCCTAGTTATGGAATCACAGGGTCTGGTCGACGAAAAGATGATGTTAGTCTTCCTGTGGAGGGCGGATGGAGGTGGGATGGGGATTGGGAAGTTGACTTAAGCTGGGCTCAGAGTGGTATGTTGCGCACAGAACTTCTTGTCTCTACTGTGTATCTTACTTGGATTGCCCTTGGCTACACCCAATCTTCATTTGAGGCTTAGCAGTGTGCATAATGAGTCGTGATGTTGAGTATTTGTATTAAATGAAACTGCTATTGAACTAGTGCTCCTGAGCAAATACAACAGTTTTGAAGTTGCACTTTTACTTCAGTGTCATGATTGGTGTGAAAGGACAGTTATTTTTGTAATTCCCGAGATATTTAATAGTGTCAGTCCTGTCTTTGCAGGGGTAGGAGCTGATGAAGAAGGTTGGAAATATAGGAAGATGAATACTGGTGATTCAGAGGGTGAAGGGGGAGTTCCTGCCAAGAATGAAGGTGTTGGTATGAAGGGGAGTGCATTAGGGGACAGTGCCCTCAAACGTACCTTGTCTACATCTCGTGGTTGGACATCCACTTGCACATCTGATTGCATGTGGAGGCAAAGGAAATGGATACGCAGGCGCCGAAGGCGACCTTGCCACCCCCTGCTGGTCTTGCAACCAAGTGCCGTATCACCATCTAAGTCAGGAAGTAAATTTGAGGGATCACCTATACGATCCTCCAAGGTCCTGGATAGTGGTTATGAGGTGGTTAATGAACAACCACAGAAATGTGAAGGCATGGTTCTGATAGCAGCCCTTTTGTGTTCATGCTTGCGTAATGTCAAGCTGCCCCAGGCTAGACGAGGTGCTATCCAGCTACTTAAAGAGTCCTCTCTTTACATAGATGATGATGCTCGACTCCAGCATGTAATACCTTATGTTGTAGCCCTACTATCTGATTCCGCTGCAATTGTTCGATGCGCTGCTCTGCAAACTTTGTGCAATGTATTGTCTCTGGTGCAGGTAAATCCTCTCCCTGTATGACCTTGTTTTCTGTCACTGGATGCCTCCTTGATCACTGCCTCCTGAGCTACCCTTTCATTACAATGAGTAGGAGATATGGAGAATTGGTTTAGCTTGTCATCTCCCTGCAAGAATGTCACTATGATCCATTTTTTAGCTTTGAATTATGTGAGTAACTACTGGGGCAGGTTGTGCATTCTGAGTTGGCATAGTCATCCATGGCATCCATTCAAAGATATTAGTCCTCAATATGAAAATATGGTAATTCTCTCTACTTACAATTTCCTTGGCTGAAGGTGTTCCCGCCAAGTGATGCAAAAATATTCCCAGAATATATTCTACCCTTGCTGTCAATGTTACCAGATGATCCAGAGGAGAGTGTTCGCATTGCGTACGCTGCAAATATCCACAAGATTGCGGAGACTGCAAACAGGTTCATGACGCACTCACAGGAAATTCATGAGATAGGAGGTCTGGATTCTCCATTGAACCGTGCAAAAGGCTCGTACATGGAGAGGAAGCTAATGAGTACTGTCAAGCATACGGTACGCTTATTGACCTTGTCATTGTTTATTTTACGCTTCACTGTTCACTTTCATTTTAGAGAGTGCTTGTTGTAGATCAAAGCATCTGGGTGTAGTTCCTTCAAAACCTGAGGAGCTTGTGACTTGCTTAAGTTGGCTTCTTCAGTGTAGGTCTTCAGCATGACTATGTCCTATACTAATGGATGTGTAAATGTTCTTGTGCTGTTAAGAATACAAATTTATTTTTGTACTGTGGAATAGGTTCTATGGAGAGAAAAAAACTTGGGCAATTTGATGCACTGATTTGCAATGTTCCAACCTATGAGTGTTTGTCCCATTTTTGTTGAGGTTTGATGTTTTATGTGCCAAGCTTGCAACTACAACTAGGTATAGGCCACACATTCAGGATTATATAGTTGTGTGGATGGTGTTTCATGGAACAGGGGAATTCAGGGCCTGGAGGCACAAATCTTGCGGTGGGGCGCACTGAAGGAGAGCTTGCACATTTGAGAGAAACAATTGCTCGTGTTATACAAGAACTAGTGATGGGTCAAAAACAAACTCCAACAATTCGACGGGCCCTTTTACAGCATGTGGGGTCTCTCTGCCGTTTCTTTGGTCCCAAACAGAGCAATGACTTTTTGCTGCCAATTCTTCCTGCTTTTCTCAATGACCGTGATGAACAGTTACGGGCAGTATTCTTTGAGCATATTGTTCATGTGTGTCTTTTTGTTGGACAAATGAGTCTGGAAGCCTATTTGCTCCCTTATGTAGAACAAGCTCTCAATGATGTGGAGGAAACAGTGATAGTCAATGCAACAGAATGTCTTGCTGCTCTTTGTACACATCGTCTTCTCCGTAAGAGGGTGCTACTAGAGGCTGTTGAAAGAGCATCTCCACTTTTGTGCCACCCAAGCCAATGGGTACGGAGGGCAGCTATTACTTTTGTAGCTGCAACAAGTGCAAATCTAGAGCCAGCTGATTCTTATGCTTTTTTGTCACCAATTCTGGAGCCATTTCTACGACGAAAACCTGCTTCTTTGTGTGCTGAGGCTGCCCTACTAGCATGCCTTAAACCACCGGTCTCAAGGGAGGTATTCAATCGTGTTTTAAGTGATGTCATGTTCCTGCAAAATGAGAGGGAGAAGGCACTTGCAACCAAACAGGGTAATCAAAAAATGAAGAGCCGGCGAGTTGCTCCCATTCAGCCTGCTCCTGAGCTTGCTGTGGGTAGTGGTCTGAGACCTGCAACTGACAGGAAAAGAAGTGAAAGAGGTGGAGACTATTCTTCCATATCAAGCGATGTCCCTCAAGGTCCACCTAGAGGTGCTGCCAAACGAAGTGGAGTTCCCAGTCTTGTACCTCAGTCTCTGCAGAAACCAGCTACTGTGGAAAATGATGATGGAGAAAAAATGAAAGCAATGGAGGGCTACATCCGGAACTTGTCCAGCACCATGCAAACACGGATGCATAATTGGGAGGCAGAGAACACAGAGAAACTTCAAGGATCTGCCATTGGTTTTGCAGCTGGTGTTGGTGCTGGGTTTTACTCAAACTATGATGGTTCTTCTGAAGGGATTCCTCTTTACTCAGTTCCCTTGAGTGAGAGAAAGCTTGATCATCCTCCATCAGGACAAGGAGGAATGGTGCAGGGCGGGGATGCTAACCCTTCCTTCAATGAAGAGTGGAGCAGAGTGTTTGGTGTTCGGCAGGGATCAATGCCCTATCTCATGGCAACAATAGCAGGGACTCCAATAAGCCCTTCATTAGGTCCAGCGTCCTCACAATGGGCAAACATTGCTGCTCATGCATCCATGTCTTCTGTGGAGCCCTCTTTACACAGGTATAAGCAATCAATCTCCAGGTTTTATTTCGGTGCCCACAGAAAATGCTTGCAGCTTTATCTGCATTTGATATAAATGCTTTGGAATCTCAACCTTTCCCTCATCCCTCTTTCTTCTGATTTCGTGAAGTTTAAGTAGCCTTTGCTCCTTTCCTGTCATCTTCAGAGTGATTTGTGTGCCTCCTTGAAACCATGTCATGCGATATGGTACTATTTGGCTTTTGTAATCCTTAGTTATCCCAAACTCACCCATCACTTCATACTATTGGTGTCTGCATCTCTTGGTTGATCTTTTAGGGAAGCCATCTTACTAAGAATGTACCTGCTGCTAGGCCTGTGTTGGTCACTTGCAGGAATTTTAGTATGATAAAGTAGTGGCATTTTTGCAGATCACACGTGGCAATGACAGGTTCGAGTGCCCCACGGCTGCTTGCAGGATCTGTGTATCAGGGAGCCAATCCTATTTCTTACAGGAAGTTTGAAGTGCTGAAAGATGCTGCAAGACAAGATTCTGGGGAAGGTTTTCTGGCCACTGGGTTTGGAAGTGGCATCAACAGCATGGCGACCAGCAAAGGCAGTGTAGCATCGACTTCTGAAATGCTTGGAGGTGGGAACTTGACCAAGCCCAGTTCCAATGAGATCTCTTCTAGTGAAGTATCTCTTGACTCGTGCAGCCCTCCATTGGGATCATCAGGAGCTGCAGAAAGCTCTTGGAGGCCCCGTGGTGTTCTTATTGCACATCTTCAAGAGCATCAACGGGCAGTGAATGAGGTTGCAGTTTCCAGTGACAATATATTTTTGGCAAGTGCATCAGATGATGGAACGGTGAAGATCTGGGATTGTAGAAAACTTGAGAGAGACATTTCCTTTAGGTCACGCCTGACTTATCCCCTACAAGGCGAAGGACGTGCACTTTGTGTATCTATCTTGGGTAATGGGCATCAAGTTGCTGCAGCCTCCAGTAAGGGAACTATACATGTGGTCACAGTTGATTATGTGGCACGACTGGGAGGCAGTTCAGATCGTTACACTGGTATCTCAGATACTCGGAAGCTGGACACCCAGGAGGGTAATGTTTTGACCATGCAAAACCTTGTCACTGAAGGACCTTCTCAGCTGCTGTACAGTACACAGAGAAATGGCATTCACCTTTGGGACCTGAGGACCCAAACTGATGCTTGGACATTAAGAGCAAAACCAGACCAAGGGTTTATATCGGCAATTTCAGTAGATCCTGCATGTAATTGGTTGGTGTCAGCAACATCTCGTGGAGTATTGACGCTTTGGGACTTGCGCTTCCAGGTTTGTCATTCTCAATCCATCAGTGTGTATAGAATTCTATTAGTGGTTGCTTTCACACGCTTTGCATACAGCAAGGCTGTGGCCTTCTCTTGTGGGTTTGTGGGTCTGACACAACTATTATTACTTTGATGGCGACACCATTATCTCAGCTGGCAAGTCTTGGACCTAAGTTAATTTTTTTAGGATTCACTTGTCCCTATGTGGTTCAAGACATGGCAACGTAGAAGGTTCGTCATCTTCCACCAGTCTGGGCTTGGATGTTGTTTGTGAGGAAGTAGAGAAGATAAAGGTCCAAGTAAATGTGAAAGGATCAAGCAAGGCCTTCCTCAGCAAGTGTAGAATGTAACCCGCATTGAATGTTGTCATCTATGAAAGCCTAACAAATTGGAGCTCTTTGTTTTGGTAGGCTCTTCAACATCAAACCCTCTCCAGTGAATTGACTCTACAAGATTATCAGAAATTTTGTCCGGCAACTGTGCCAATAAATGTATTCTAAATCAGGAGAGATCCTGAGAAGCAGTCATCTCAAACATCTCACTAATTTCTGTATCAAGCTCAGTTTCTATCATCTATATTGATGTCATCTTGTCAACTTTCCACACAGATCCCAGTCAACATGTGGCAGCATCCAGCATGTTCTCGAGTTGAAAGCATGTGCGTCTTAGTTCCTGGTACAGGCACAACAGCAGCAACAAGCCAGCGTCCATATGTTTATGTTGCTGCTGGGCGGAATGAAGTAGCTCTATGGAACGCAGAAGATGGAACATGTCATCAGGTATTAGCTTTGTTTCCATCAAAAAGAACGGAATCTTGATTATGAGGAATTGGAGAATTGAGCACTCTAGTAATCAATACATCACAACACTTCTGGCATAATGTTTGAGTAGGTATGATTTCTCTGGAAGGATATGTTTTTGTAAAATATCCGCTGCCCAAATATGATAGATGTTCTAATTTATTGCTGCTGCTTCTAAAAAGTTTAAGTTTGGTGCTGGCTTGTGCTTAATGCAGGTTCTTAGGTTGTACTCTGATGTGGTGAACAATGACATGAATACTGTTCCAGCAGCTCTCAGTCAACCTGTAGCAAGCTCTCAGTCTGCAAGAGACACCAATTTTGTACGTGGTGTAAAACTGACCGATTACCGTATGGAGGAGCTAAATGAGCCTCCTCCTAGGTTGCCGGGGGTTCGTGCACTCCTACCTTTGTCAGGAGGACTTGCTCTTCTCACTGCTGGATCAGACTGTCAGATTCGAATGTGGGATCGGTTGAGGTTAGCTGCTCTTGTCTATAATCAAAGTCACATCATATTTGGACTAAGGGCCCCAGTCTCTTGCTGATTGTTTATCTGGTCACCTGTTTGACAAGGAGTTTAAAATACCTTGAAATACTTAAGTTAGTTGAATTGATGACTATTCCTTGTAAGTCTCACATAATATGTTTTCTTGCTCGCTGTGCAGTGGCTCCATTTTCCTGCAGTGCGATTGGCTTGCCTTGTGTATGCTGTTGATACATTGCTTTCTATAGATGTCTAATAAGTGTTTGATTGCAGACCTGAACGAAGCTATTGTGTAAGTGGCCCCACCACTTCAAGGAGTTCAGGAACCACAGATGTTCCCACATATGAACTACGTTCACTGACAGGTGTCCGTATTGTCCAGGTTGGTGCTCTAAAATCTTTGGTGTTCCTAAGAGTCGTCGTTTTGTGTAGCTGAGTTTGAGTGCTGGGAAGCACTATCCATGGTTGCCTGGGGACCCCATGAATCTTCTTTTGATGGATGCAGAGATCACTGCATTTTTTTCTGGCTTTATCGCCAACAGCAATGGCCTGCACAATGTGGTTTTAGTTCATCAGAGTATGTTAGTTAGTGGGGGTCATGAGACTCTCTATGAGCCACCGAAATGATCGACGGACTCCATAGTGTGCTTAAACGGGTAGTGGCCATGGTACCAATAAGATTGCACTAGATGCTTTGATTTGTTTTCTTATCAGAATGACCTGCACCTACTCACAGGAAAGAATTCATGATCCTGGAATGACCTGGTTGGGAATCTGTTATCTTGCAGGAGACACCCGGAATGGACAGTGGCAGTCGCTCATCATCGAGCAAAAATGTGTCAAAGAATGGGTTGTCAGCAGCTGCTGTGGACAGTGCTGGCTGTCATCGTGACTGCATACTCAGTCTTGCCTCTGCTCAAACTAACCAACGCCTTCTGATATCAAGCAGTAGAGATGGTGCTATCAAGGTCTGGAAATAAGTCAACAGTACTTCAATATCGCTCCAATTCTGTTCCGGGATGTGATTGTAAATTCATGTTAATAGAAGGCAAATAACCAGAAGTTGGAGGGGTAACAGCAGCGACCTTTGTTCCTACATATTTGGAGGAAATGGGAAACCCTGTATGTTTCAGAGCCCTGTGTGTTTCGTTTGAAGAGTGTAGAACTCTTGCAAACCAGGTAACTGAATGACACAGTTCTGGTGCAAGCCAATTCATTATTGTAAATAGTAGTGCAGCTCAAGTTATGGTCACAGGACCTTTGTTGTAAAATATCCTTTTTCAGTAATGTAGAAAAACGAGGATCACCTTCTGGTTCCAGCTTGATGAAGTTGATGATTCAGTGTCGGATACCGTTCATGGAAGTCAATTTGATTTATTAACAGTTCATGCACCTCCACTTCGCGGAAATTGTTGAAGACTTTGAGCCTTTAATGAGCTTCAATGAACACATCCTTACCCGTGGAGTCAAAAAGAGTATTTTGGACCATGGTGCCCAGTTCGCTCCATGGAACTTGACCTTAAGCCTCATGTCTCACGTCAAAGTGCGTTCTTTGATTACCTGTCATATCTTATTGGCCGAATTTGGAGAACTTCTCAAACAATTATATGCTCTCAAGCTTATTACGGGCTTTCAACAACGGCTCGTCCACCAATCCCCCTCTTGGCTAGTCAGTATAGCAACCTTGCTATCCCAACACATGGCCAACTCCAAAATCCATGCATCAGAAGATATTTGAAGGCATTTGGATCATACATGAGATTGGGATAGCCCAACATTGTCAAAGTTTCCAAGTTGGGCAACATTGAATAAAGACATGTTTTCTATTATTTGATCATGGGGTTAACCCTTTATTGCCACCCAGAGGCCCACAAGCTCTCTCAAAGAGAAGCCACTACAAAGCCATTTCATGTCTTCATCCGAGGCCCGCACTAGGAATGGAGATTCTTTAATGTTTTAAGACTAGGTATGTGCAATTCTCGATTGTTTTTGTTTGAATATGGAGAACAATGTTCTAAAGTTTTTTTTGAAGCTTGGAGGTCACTAGGACTTGAACGAGGAAGCAAATTTTATCCATGGGTTATTGGCCCATTGCAAGTATCAACCATCTTTCTAATGTGTACCCCCAACCAAAATTGTTTTAAAAATTGTTATTCAAGATCATTGTGAGAGGCACTCATCATCCGGTCAATGAACTTTGACCACCTCTAGAATAGGGAAATTTCAACTCCAAATTTCAAATTCCTCACATATGTGTATTGTAAATATATATAGCTGGTCCTATTTTTTAATGAACCTCTTTCACCTTGTCAACCAAATTTAGAAAAAAATTCACTACACTAAACGTTGTGGTTAGTGTCACTTACAGTTTGGAGTTACACAATGCTATATCTTTACTATAATTGTAAATTTTTCCAAGTAAAAACATTAATGTTTTATAATGTCCAAACAACCAATTTGACATTTGTTGACAAAAAATGAGATATGCAATAAATAGTTGTAGCATTGTGTGATTCCAAATATTAAGTGACACTAAATACAATATTTAGTGTAGTTGCCCCAACTTGGGAACTTTGCAATTGTTGGATCTTCCCAAGGTCCTTTGTGATGGAGTTGGTTTGCATATACAAGTGGTTGATCATAAAATTTGTTGATGATAGTGGGTTGAGTTGCCCTTGACATCAAATATTTGACAATTTGAAGGTGATGTTGGCAAACATATGGACTTCAATTACAAATTATAGATAACTCTTTGAGAATCTTGAAGTGAATCTTTATTTCAATTTTGTTGAATTTTTAGGTGAAATACTTATGAGTTAACTATAGTATAATGGCCGGTTTACACCATGGACCATGAAATCACACCATGGAAGATGGCCTTTTTCTACTAGAACACCCCTTTTGTCTCTCCCACTGCAAAACCCATTGGACCATGTCAATGAATAATGTAGGCCTTAAAATATGTCTTTTGGGGACCTCAAACTCCATGGTCACTCTCACATTTTGTCCTTGGTGTAAACCAAAGTGGTCCCGGGATGAGTTCAACAACCAATCACATATTTTACAGAGCCTTGGGACACCTTCATGGCCCATGGTGTAAACAACCCCTAAACCATGTTGTTCCCAATTTGGGCAAACCAACCCATACACTCGTTCCTTGTTGGATGCCTAAACCCTTGCCTCCAAGGAACCAATGTACAGGTTGGTTCACCCCAACATGTTGTTCCCCTATTTGCAATAGGAGTTCATAAATATGTGTATAACCATGCACTTGGCCATTAAAATAGCTTTAGAATGTGACCATTTAAACCATGCATTTCTGCTGTGAAACTTTCTATATTGGGTTACCAAGACTCGTCACATAGATTTATAATGTGGATGGTGGTGAATTCGTCATATTATTAGATTTAATAGGTTGCAAATGATAAATGACAGGGGATTCGAATTTCCACACTGAAGGATGTATGTTAAAGTTATTAAGGGATAAAAAGTTTCTTGGCAGATGATCAAAAACCAACACGGAGCAGTTTTTAAGGTGTTAAGGTGGAGGACATTCTCAGAATCAATATGTACTTATTGTGCAAGAATGAGGTGTTAGTTTTGGTTGGGGTGATGGTTATAGCATCATCTACCTAATATGAATACTCAACTCGTGCTACAGGGGCCCAAAGCCAGCACCATAACAGCCACTCCCATCCTCAGTCATTGATGAAGAAAACGCTTGCACAAGACATTGCTCATTCTGATTGATTTAAAGTACATTCAATTTGTTAAGGAAACCTCAGAACTTCACAACCCTCATTCGAGTCACACTCAATGCAGGGTTACTATTTTTCAGATTCACCACATGCACACCAAAACCTGTAGTCGCAAATTAAGTAAATAGAGCAGAATACATGAAATTGACACAAGTATATTATTACAAATGTGAATGTCTTCTCACAAGAGCCCGAGATCTACAATTTGGACAAGAATTACCTGCATTTGCAAAGGCTCACAAAATGGTATCAAGCAAACTGTAATTCTTTATCTCCACCTTGTTGACATTCACCACTGCGTTTGTGATTGGCTAGGCTTGAACATCTCCCATCATTCAGGACAATAACTTGAATACATGATGACACTGAAATGTCAGTCATACTCCAATTCTTCAGGGGTTACTGCTCGTTTTAATGGTATGATTGACTTCTTATGCACATCTCGAGGCATAGCTTTACGCATATCTGCCAAAACAAACATCATGAACCAAATTCCAACAGTATTTGAGAATGTAACATATGCCACAAAGGAAGACCATGATCAATTCTATGAAAGGGTATATCACGGTCCTCTACATAAGTACAGATAAATAGTGTGCACAAAAAGGACCAACTGCTCCACATACATATATCCCAACATCAAGGCAGCATTTATCTTCAGTAGACATACCTAGTCCATCTTCCTCGCCTGAATAATACCTGAGCACCCGCCGATAAACAGAATATCCTAGCTGTATACAGAGATGCATGAGCAAAATGTGAGTCCGTTGTATCTCAGACACTTGATTTCACACTCACCCTCACAAGTAATGAGAATCTTAAATCTTGGACAGTAAGATGTCTAACAGATTTCATAAGGAATCCTTCTGGTAAGCAAACAAACAACAAAAAATGACCCAAAGGCTTTTGAGACATTTGTTCAGATGAGAGACCATCCTTCACTACCGTAGAATCCAGGTTTCAGGGTTTAAAAGTTTAGGTCCCCCAAGTCCTAAACCCTTGACACCCCTACTGAAGTCATCAGGAACACAGAAAGAAGGTTAACTTGTGGTGAACTAGGTTACACTGGCGGTACAGGAATCTCATCATATAGCAAGAAAACTCACTCCAAAATCAAAGACAATAGAGGAGGAATAAAGATGCATCTAGACATGTAAGTGTTCCTCATGGTGCATATCACCTCTTTATCAGCCACTCACTCAAATCTTCGTTCAAATAGTTGAATGTCCATCAAGACAGACTTGAATTGCAAGAAAACTTGCATTGATGCAACCTGAATTTGTAGTCCTTACCTTTTGATACATTGTGATTGCCGGATTATTTGACGCTCGTACAAACAAGTCCACAAAGTAGCCATTGTAACTGGTCAATAGACAAACCCCACACACACTCTCAGATCAGAGCTCTTTCAGACGGTAGCCATGGAACCCCACCTTACATGACCTCACATGCTAAGAGAAGGTGATCACAATCTTGTAACTCCCAGCAAAGGCAAATCCTTGAAAGCTTAGAGAGTAACAGGTGAATACATAGTTCACATAGCTATGACCTGATATACAACAATTTAGATATACGGAATCAACAGAAAATATACATGTATACATACACACATAGATATATACATTGCACAATATCACGCGAGGCTGACTTTGCTGACTATAAGAATACCTATCTTAGAGGTTGGTACACCAGCTATAAGAAAGAAAAATGACCAATAGCAGCACCCTAACAACACTATGTTCAATTTTTATAGCCACGCAGGTGCTCTTACTTGAATACTTGTGCACGAATGAGTAAGAATGTGCAGTGATGTACTCTAAATACCAAGTCCTACATCTAAATTTCCAAGCCAAACTTCAACCAGATTTTCGAGTATGTTTACGTCATTTTACAGAAGTGACCTTACGTTTTCTCAGTGATGTCTTCCAGAATGTTCATCAGCTTCTTGGCAAGCTGCTGGCGACGATATTCAGGTGCCACAGTAACGGCTGTGACATGGCCGTGCCAATTCTGCCCCTGGCCTTCCACCTTTCCCAAGACTGCCAACAGTGCATTCATCAACCACAAATTTCCACTTCCATCACTCTCTCCTCAACAGAACTTGGCTTCAACGTCTGTGTGAGCATCATGTTGTGAGAAATGCTCTCAGAGCTATCTTACTCTCTACATTTGCACTCCATAGTCAACTGCACATCCTACATCCTAACGAGTATATATCTGCACTCGAGTTCATCTACATGACTTATCTGAGCATGATTTTCAAACGAGGTACTCTTACTTCTAGAAAAAGGATTAAACATTCTTTAAATATTAGGTGAAGAGCAAGAAGTAGACTCTCACCTAATTCTAAATTAGAGCAAGCTTGTAAATATCGTTTTCCAGAGCGTCCTTAAACATATTGGTAACCATTAAACAACACAATAGAAAATGAAGAGAGGTAGCTAATCCACAGACTTATACTTACATACTAAACTAAAAGCAAGTATAAAGACGTAACCAAGAACAATATTGAATTAAAAAGAAAACAATCATGCAGCAATAGCCAATTTGTGGCAAGCCTAAACCCTAAACAATCTGGATGGAAATAGCCACCTTCCACAACATGCCAACTCACTTCGCAACAGTGGATCCTAGTCTTAAGTTTATGATATATCTCCGGAGGCACCCGGCAGACTCGAGCAAAAGTGTTGTATAGCATGTGTGTACTCAGTCGCCAATTGAAACCAGGGAAATCAAGACGGCTACGCCTCTTCTCGGACGTAGAAACTTCTAAAGAGAGATATATTGATTGTTTGAAGTAAGCATCCTATCTCTGCTAAGAGCAAGAAGTACACTCTTCTCTAATGGGAGGTTGAGAGCAAAGCCGAATTGCACTAGACGTAGATTAGATGATGGGAGGCCAGGCTTTGGTACAATAGGCTACAGAATTGACGAAGAGACAGAGAAGCAAGTGAAATATCAGGTTCGCATACTGTAGCCCATAATGGATCCGTTTGGCGCCTCCGCCAGATGGCAATAATCCGGCCATCTCGCCATGTAGGTCTGATAAAACGCCATGCTGAACTGAGGACACATAACCACATACGCAACAAGCTCCATCTTCAGCAAGACGATGAATTATATTCCCAGAACACTCGTGCTTCCTCAAGTACACACATGGCAATGCCTTCCAATATCGGAGTGCATCTCTAGTCCAGAAATGCAGCAACAACGAAAATGAACCCCAATCGATCAGACAACAGAGAAGAAGGGGAGAAATTACCGTTTCAGTGAGGTGGTCGATGTTGACATTGGCAAATTTGAGGAGATCGTCGCAACAGAATCGCCGAATCGTTGTCATCTTGCCGCACCTAATAATACTTTGTCTTCTAGTCCTAAACAAAAGCTCCACCAATTTACTCCAACTTTACGTTTTTCATTGACCTCTATGTGATGTGAGGGAGGGCGACGTGACACCCTAGCTTTTAAAACATCGCTAATATAACTCGCATCTGTCTGTCTGTCTAGCTCTTCCTTGTAGCAGAATTGGAAGACAAATGTAGTAGAGAATTGAAGCTTCTTATAAGAATTCAAAGCTAACTAAAACCCTGCATATACAAACATACCCACCCTCGTAACCTAGTTTCACATTGCACTCTCATCAAAGCACTCTGTCAATCGCCTCTCGGAAACAAACAACCTCAAAAGCAGAGATCATGATAAATTCTGCAAAGCGCCGTGAATTCTGAACACCGAAGTATATGAGCAGTAATTGAAGAGATTTAAAAACAGCCGGTACCTATGACCGGAGTGGCGATGCTGAATTTTAGCTTGGATGTTTTCAGAGTCATCAGAGTTTGGCAATCAAATATGAGGGATCATGGCACAGGCCGAATCATGAAACCCTAATTATCGTATTTGTTACATAGGTGCTCCAGTGTCTCTAGGCAGGGTTCCATTCCATCCAACTCCGATTCTCGTGAGTAGCCATTCATCCCCTTCGCTATCTGTATTTTACTAGACATTGGCCACTGTGTCGACCCGGGCCATGACCATTACCTAACGTAATTTTCTTATAATCAGGAAGTGATTATGCACAAAATTAAAGAACTTTGCAAACAATTTGTTGGAAAATATGACAGTTTCATAATGAGATGGGTATGGTTGAATGTATGCTTCACCCTAAGAAACTTTGTAAATATTTATGGTTAAATATGGTGAAATTAAATATGGTTAAATATAGTGAAACCATGTATCACCACGTTAAAGCGCTTATTAAATATTTACATGGTGAAATTATGGACATTAAATATTTACAAAGTTGTAATTGTGGTCACTTACTAAGTGATTTCTCATCCAAATTTCAATGATCCATGACAATATTTCATTGCATGAATGTTAGGATGCTGAATATACTAAACTTCATTTCAATCATTAATGACAATATTTGTGACCATATTCATAAGAAGCGTTGATAGAAAAGTTACCAGAGTGACATAGAATACCATGTCACACTAAATACAATATTTAGTGTAGTGGGTTGGCACGATGACACGGGGGGGATCACACCCTCTTGCATTTTGTAACCACGTGCGATAATGGGGTATTTAATGGGGGGGTATTTGTGCACCTCTCGGTATTTTTTCCCTCCCTATTTGTAGATATAAAGTTGCATTGACATATTTTTAAGCACCCTATGTTTATTTGTAATTTTTTGGAGAGACCAATTTTTAGCATCATATTTTTTTTATAAACTGTACAGGTACCAAATAATGAACATAATATTATAGCATTGCAAAATCAACTATGTGAGCAACAAACGTTCCATACCATCCATCTTGTTATTTAATCGGTTTCAATTAGTTATACCAATGCTAAAGCATTCAAAGTGCCATTCAAAACACAATCAATAACACTTGGAGTTTAGTTAAAAGATTACCAATGAACATGAAGATGACAAAATGTACAAGCTAACATAGACAAGTTGTAAACATGGATAGAACAAAACAAGAAATATAATCAATTGTCATAAGACATGAAAATTTTGCATAATTATCTACTCCAAAACAAAAGATTGCATTCAATTGAAAAAACAAATACACAAATTGAAAATATTTACTTTAATTGTGTTCACAAACACATTCAACCTTGTACCAAATATTTACAATGTGAAGGGTTAATTAGGATATAACTATGCACCCTCCAATATATGTCAAGGTACATATCAATATCCTCTACAATGTCATGATAAGACAAAAAAATTGGAGAGATTTAACACCTATGATGACAAAGAACTAAAACTAATTGTTGGCATGAGGCGGACATACCTCACGAGAGCGGAGCAAGCCGAATCTTTGGCGCTTGTAAAACACCCTGTGTGAATGCTGTGACTGCTATGGAGCAAAGAAGAAAGCTCCAAAAAATGTGTCTTACCTACCACCTTTGTGTCACGCTTCACCAATGTAAGACCTCCTACCCAAACACTTCACCGCCTTCACACCACTATGATTGTTCAAACCCTAAGCAAACCCAAAGGCCGTTGAGAAGTCACAACATTCCTTCCCCCAAAAAAATCCACAACGTTTCCCTCCAAACTAACGCGTTTCATTCAAAATTGGACAGAATTTATACAATTCTTCATCTAAGTAGTCAAACCTATAAATATTCTATTGATTCTACTACACACATTTGGGGGGATCCAATATCTATAATCCTATTTTTTTTTCTACTGATTACTAAAATGGAGGAATTATTCACCGTCTTATTTTACATATAAACATGTAGGGGACATATTTCCAAAGCTATGGTAGATCTAATGAATGTATAAATTTTACCCTCAACGAATTAAATTGACCCTATTTTTTATCTCACGTGGTTTCTAAAATTCCGATAGTCACCTCCCCGTGCACGATGAATAGTTGTGAGTGCCATGTCAGAATTCTTGTGCAAGGGAATTTGATCGTTGGCCAGGGAGAAGGGTAATTTGCATTTGAAAAGTTGAGAGAGCTGGTGAGAGAGATAGGAATGTGATCGTGTGGCTTGTGAGCAAGCTGGGTGAAGAGACAGGTGTTCGGTGAGAGAGCTAGGCCAGGAGAGGGCTGGATGGAACCAAATTGTACATTGGTTCCTTGGAGGTAAGGGTTTAAGCATCCAACAAGGAACGAGTGTATGGGTTGGTTCGCCCAAATCCCGGGATAGGCATGTGTCCGGCCCAAGTCCTTGGTTGGGGCATAAAGCAAGTCAAGGATGGAGGGTAGGGGCATTTGAACTGTCTGCTACCTACGCGCAAGATGGAGAAGGAAGTCCCATTTTTTTGGTTGCCTGAAGGCTTGTTGCCCGATTGTATATGTCCCCTAGAAAAATAAGACAGGTATGTGGCCCTAGTGTGGGAAACTTGCAGCTCCACATAACAAGGTAGACATGCCTTAAATAGTTACTTCTTCTCCGACTAGCCTGCATTTCCTAGGGTATGGAACACGTGATTAGTACAAGATGGTTAGTAAATCTAAATCAAAGTTGCATCCACTTTCCTCATCATTTTGGAGCTCGTATGAACAAATTTATCATTATCAAAGAATAGTTTTTCCACGCTCATTATATGGTCATCCCCCTCACCCATACACACACAAAAACAACCATGTTGACTATTGAGCTTACAATGGTTATGCAATTGCTTTGAACACGTGTCTCCTTGGTATCCATTTTTAAGGCCTCACCGCACCACACCGCACCATATACCATTCAAATATAGGTGTCCAATTAAGATAAGTAACCAAGTTAGGCACGGAAAATGTTTCTTCTGGTTAACTATCGTGAGTCCTAAATGTTGTCACTTTGATTCTCAACATCGGATTTGACATGCTAAAACTATAAAATCTCAAATAAAAGTACATTTGTTTCTAACCTCTGAGAACAATGCATCACCAAAGTTTAGTCGACCTCAAGACATGAATTTTTTCTCATTTTTAGGGTCATTTTCACAACATTCTTTTCACTCTTTTGAAAGAGGGCTTCTTGTACATCATTGTGTACTCCCTAATGAATTGAAACATGTAATTATTAACTTCATTGATAAAATTATCAATTTGTTTACAATGCTACAAAGTAGGTCATTAGAAACTACTCCTAAGACTATTGTTTGGCTCTTTTTCAATTTGGACGACTTTATGAACCTAAGATTAGGAATTTACCAACACAAAGAAATATTCATATGACAAGCGTTCATAAAGAAATTACATGATTGGACAACACCTCACAAAACGAGCCACTTGGGGCTGAGGCCCTTCCGTTGGTGGGAGGAGGAGGCCCCTCGTAGGAGAGGCGGTTCATTTGAAACGCAACGAGGGTATGCGGGTGTGAAGTTAAGACCAAACTCAATCATGATCTACTCAATAACGGGGGGGGGGGGGATAACCAAAAATAAGAACTCAGATTGATATCTTTGAGGTATAATTACATGTTGGCTTTGTGATCTTGACATTTCCTCATCCAAAAAACGCAACGTAGATTGTTCACAACAGGCTTCCATTCCGAGCTAACTTATGATTAGTGTAACTTAATGTAACTCCTTTGGGGTATCCCACTTACATTTTGAGGTGGCCCTAGCGTGCATTAAAAGCACAATCAGATATAGCAAAATGATGATGGTAATTGGAACTACACGAAGGAGGTAATCGATAGCATCAGCAAACAAAAGATAACCTACCAAGACTTCGAGCAAGATAAAATGCTCAAATCAAGAACACAATATGTATTTGAGGATCACAAAGATAACTCCATTAGAATGTCATGCACACCAAACCTGAAATCTAAAACCTTCCAGCATGTAAAAAGAAGATTAATTACTGTGGTAGGGTGTTT
Organism: Polytrichum commune; assembly: GCA_950295325.1. Classification (NCBI taxonomy): domain Eukaryota; kingdom Viridiplantae; phylum Streptophyta; class Polytrichopsida; order Polytrichales; family Polytrichaceae; genus Polytrichum; species Polytrichum commune. The sequence goes on from OX485808.1 coordinate 121,974, forward strand.
CTGCAAGTTTTATTTGTAAAATAAACATAGGCTTGTTATAAAACTCAAACACTTGACTACACTATTTATCTCATTTAGTGAGGGTGGGATAATAGTGCGTGTGGGAAATTAGTGAAGGTGATACTAAATTTCTTCATGCTATGAAATTAGTGCCACCATAAGATCTAGGAAGCATTATTCATCCCGACACTAGTACCAACACTATTTACTATAAATAATATACTCACAACAAAACTATTCACAACATTCATGCTATTCATACCAACATCAATTTCTCCTTATTATCTAAGTTTCTTTCCCAAATTAGTCTAGTTCAAGTGATATGAGGTGAATCAACAACAACCCTATAGGGGGTCAAGTTTTGATGTTGGATAGATGAGATATACGTTTGTATGCAATAATTCCCCCTCTCCAACTTAATTTAGCTAATACTTGTCCCAAGAAAACTTTGATGTGTTGATTTTTTCCCTAAATAACCCTTTGAGGATGTGTATTGAAGTTTATGATCATGATTCTTCAATGACCAAAAGAGCCATGATTCAGCTCCCAATAAAGTTATGCCTACAAGTTTGTATTCCTATTGAATGATTTCCCTTGTAAAGGGACAGTATATACACACTACTACTAGATTTAACAAGACTAACACTTCCTTCCTGATAACTCAGACATGACTTTGAAGGCAGATCGTTTGGTAAAAAGGTCATCAACATGTTGAATCATAACACGTTTCCAACCACCTCGTGGTCTCATTCTGAATTCGATATCTTCAACTTCAAAATCTACAACATGTACTAGCCAGAACTAATGTCAATGAATAGGTCAATTTTGAGAAATGGTAGTATTAGGTCAGAACGTTCTTTGCCATGAGACCTGCTGCAAAGTAGTCACTGTGCTCTATGAGCAAGAAACCAATGTTGACATTCCTGAACCTCTTTGATTAGCACACCTTTAGCTCTTGAATCTCTTGACGGAGGCCGTTCAGATCTCTAGAAGCGCCTTCATTTACAACCGCCTGTCAATTGAATTGCATCATTGTAAGACTGTTAAGAATCAAACAATCTCTACGTTTTGGTCATAACATCATATGATTAGTAAGAACACGAAAGTAGCAATAATTATGTCGAAAAAGTTTGGTACGACATCATACATTATTACGGATGAATTTGGCTTGTTGAGCAAATTTGAGCGTACTCAAAATTTCAAGCGCATAGCTGCCATACATAGAGCCAGGACAAATAATTTATGTAAGGCTCAATGAATGTCTTTGGATTGGATGAGAAGTTGCCTCAATTGATTAAAAGTCATTGAATATAGATGTTGGCAAGTTTGGGGTGGTCATTAAGGGTTTCAAGATAGTGTTATAACTACATACCATTCCATTTTATTTGCATGTAGCATTCAAAGTATTGTTTTTGTTTTGTTATGAATGGACCTCAATTTATGTCAAGGTCCCAATTTTTTTTATAAATGGCACAATTTACAAACAAAATAGAGTCTATAAAAGAAATTTATAGTGTAAATTATACTTACCTATAGACTCTTGTTAGAGCCACTTGTTGTGCACCATCTCTACAAGGTTACACGTTGGCATTTTCATTGTCATATCTTACAAACATCACACAAACATCACACAAAATATATTGTATACATATCATTGTATACATAACATTGTTGCATAAAGGGTGTTGATGCATTTACAAAAATCATATGACAACATGATTGCATGTAATGGAAGTGCCAAAACCCCAACCACTCGGAGAGACCAAAAAAGCCTTCTTTTGTGACAACTCCCAATGACAACAATTGTGAGCGAATCATATGAACTTAAGCTCGACTTCATCATAATTTTTGCAGCCTTGTAATCCTAGCATAGTTGTTTGTATTGATAACTTTGCATAACCTAATCCAAGTTTGCCAACCAATGGAAAAGACAAGTGCACTCATGTTCCACCATTGCCAAACTTGGATCACCTTCATCATACATCTTCATGACAACATTCTAACTTGGTTGAGCACTATTTGTCATGAAACCCTTGAAGTTCACGTTTGGCACTCCAATCTTTGCCATGACTTAATTCAAGTTTTCCTAGAAGAGAGTTTGTGTTGCTCCATCTTTAGATTGCATGTTACAACACGCAATCGTGAGGACCTTGCAATACTTACTAATATACACATGGTACACCATTGTGGTCAAACCATGATAGCACTCCCCCTTTTGTCATGGATGAAGGAGATGTATCTTATATTCTATAATTCTCTCCCTCTGCCAAAAACCTTATGAGATTGGCAATCCATTCATTATAAGGTATAGGCACATACTGTAATTACTTCCAAAAAAATTGGCATATTTTAATGTCTAATAAACACAAGAAAAACAACCTAATCAATAAGCATAACTTGTGGTAATTTAATGCCATAAGAGTGATATCACAGGGGAGAGGGGTGACTCCTTGGAGAGGGTTGTATATCACGTGTGACTGAAGGGTATTATTATAGGGGGAATTTTGATGGCCTAGATTAAATTAATGGACCATTCAATTACCTAGTTATCTAATTCATGGTGTTTTAAGGGTTCATTTAATTACTTATAAATTGTGAAGGGGAGAATTTTTTCAGCATTTAAATCTATTATAACAAACTAAAGTAAATGAAAAAAGGAAAATCCAACAACCAAAGACAAATATGTTTATAACAATTTGAATGTAAAATTAAGATCGAGTTATCAAGGAATGATCCAAACAAAACACAAATGCTCCATTATCAACATGAAGATAATCTAATTTACAAATACAAACATGAAATTCAATACACTTTACTGCATTTGTTTAGAAACACAATGTATAACATTCTTCACATAACCCCCGATCCTACGACAAAATAGCCCTACATAAGAGTAGATAAAACCAAAAAAATGAGCACAAGCCGCAAAATCCTAAACGGGTGAAGTTTGGAGACGTCGGGCATTTGATAGTTTAACTGCAACTGTTTCAACCATGTTTGCATATATCTCAGTCTGTTCAAGTCTTTAAAAACTTCACATCAACTTCGAACGGACTCAATAACGAAGTCACAAAGATTTCCTTGTCAAGCTATCAGGACACATCATACAAAAGAAAAATGGAGGACAATAAGCACAGAACAACTTCGATTGTAAAACAATGATTAGAACAGTGGCATAGACTCTAGCTTCAAGCGAAGAGACCATGTTACATTTCCAATTTTTTCATGCAGATAAGGAAGGAAAGATTTGACACTTAAATTCAAGCAGCGAGATTCTTTACCTCTTCCAAGTCATCTTGAAATTCTTCACAGGTTAAGAGCTACTAGGAGGATTTTCTAAAGAGAAAAAATAGTCGCTATTTTCAATCAATTCCCCCCTTTCTAAATTACATCAGTCCCTATTTGCTTTCATTCTCTTTGCTCATAAGCAGGGGCTCCAATCATAAATTTGTTTCTGGATCCATGGTGAAGGATATTTATACAAATGGCGTAGGACTACATGAAAATTCTGACATCTAGTTCCAATCCTAAGTGGACTAAAGGAATGAACTCTCGTTCAAAAGACAGGTAAAACCACTTGCATCTCCAAGACCTAGGAATATCAAAATCAGGTAGCAACCATATCATGTACAGTTTTCAAAATTTCTGCTCTTCTTTACTGACTTACTAGACTTAGTTTCCATTTTTGGTGTTGTTTTCGAAGATGTCTGCTAAAAACAAGTTCTACGAAAATGTGATCTACGTGAATGAAGGTACTGTAGTTGCTGAAGAAACACCGCCTCCTTCATCCGCTGACCAAAACTGTATGAAAAGGCTCCGCTCATTCAACGTAAACCACCGAAGCCATTAAACATCTGCTTGCGATGAACACTTGCATCAGGACGTCGAGACACCTCTTAATCATTTCTTGTTGGCCTTCTTGCATTAGTATTATTGCGACATACCATCACATGACAAAGTTCTCGCACCACAACAAGAGCCCAGACTCCATTCATGTAAGCCATCAAAGTCATTCCTGCAACTAAAGCAAGAGACCTTTGAGCACGTATTCCCATTCGATCTCAAGAAAGATCAACATCTTACTTTTTCAAGCTCAGCGCCAGTTGTTTGATTATTCAAACCTTGCACGCCTTTTGAAAGTTTACAAAAATCCACCGACATTTTTAACGGCATTCATTCCACAGATCGCAGAAAACTTGAAAAGAAACCTTCGCTATACACCGAGACTACACCAAGACTCCAGGTGGTTTAGTGAGTGTTCACCCTAGAGATGGATACACTCAGTTCAGAGGTTTCTTTCTGGCAAGTTCATTGAGTTGAATCTTGGTAGTTGAGAGTTTTGTCCAATGTCCAAAGACAGATAGGTAACAATGAGGTCTCAACAACTAATGAGAGCTTAATGCCACTTGACAATGCATGTAACTGGTGACCTTGACTCTTAATTTCATTCTTGAAGTTGGAATAGAAAGTGACCTACTACACATGCTTAAGAATCCAATGCCCGCTCTTGGGAAAATTTAGCATACCGAGGGTTCAAGAAACGTCATCACAAGTTCTTCAATTCAAAGAGATTTCTTTCATGGCAAAATTGAAAGATTTGCTCACGAGACTGTCTCTTTATCTAAGTCTCCAACCTAAACCACATTGGAATTCCTCGATGATTAGCCGATTCTAGGGCATAATTCACCACAATGAAGGGTTCAAAAATCTTCAAAAGTTCAAGGATCTGCTTATAATTTATTTTCCTCTTGCGTTCACTGTCTTCGTGGTTAGATTCCTTCGAAGGATTTCCACCTCCGCTTCGAGCTCTTCCACATCCGCCTGAACTCATACATTACCTTCACAATTAGTCGACTAATCTACTTCCAAGGCGACCTTCGATTTCCGAACACCGGGGCATACTTGCAAACGAAATGGGCATGGGAAAAACTGTTCAAGCTCTTTCACTTATTGTTACTAGGTAGCCTCGTCGAGGAGGGTGTACTGAAATCTGTTCAAGACAGTCCACAGACATTTAAAGAAATATGTGTGTGAAACGCTGGAGTTTGAAATATGTGTGCCAAACCTGTGTAATTCAAAACCAGGAACCTCTCTAACCACCACCAAATTGCTTGGTAATAAAAAGCTGCTACCAGCAGTGAAGGCGACACTCGTTGTCTACCCTAGCGTGGCAGTCAATCAATGGCATAGGGAGATTATTCGGTTTACAGGTGCAGGTACTTTGAAGGTGTTGGTGCACCATGTACCCCAGCAAGCCATTCCGTTTCAAGATATTTTTCAGTATGACATTGTGCTCACAACGTACTCTATATGGGAAGTTGAGAAACGAAAACTTGCCCTTCGATCGATGAAGTTCTGCCAACAGTGTGGGGAGCAATTTCTTTCTGATAGATCGATCCATCGCGAGTGTCAGGATTGGTCACGACCTGCTGCTGGTGAAAGATTGTCGGTTCAGGATAATGATGGGGTTCAAGTAGATAGCAGCCATCACTTCGTGCAGTCGCAACACAAGGGAGTGGAAGTGCAGTTCGTAGATGTGGACACAGGAGAAGATGAATCTCAGAGAAAAAGAAAAGGTAAATTGTAACCTTGTTGCAACCTCGACACCTTCTTGCAATGCCATTGAACTGACCAACCTCAACACCGCCACTTCTCGCAATTCGCAAGATTGCGGCAAGAGGTCGTAGAACTCAAAAACGGTCGTAGAACCAACCCTAACCCTAACCCTACCCTCTGAGGCGACGTGGCCGCCTCAGAGGGCAGCATTTCGGCAGGAGGTTCTAGGCCTCCTCCTCGACAACAAATGTGTCAGGAGTGACCCAACGCATTAAATCAGCATGTCCACATTCCTGCAGCCATCCACACACCTTGTTAGCAACCTAAACAATTGAAATACAAACTACAGAGGGCATTGATGAAACCACTCATTTGAATTGATCTTGAAAGGGATCCCACCTGAAGGCAAACTTTGGCTGGATTTAATGCACATATGGTGCAAGCTTGAAGAGGTTTTTTTGCAATCGACAGGCTGGTAGTAACACTATTGGGTGAATCCTCATGTGATAAATGAGGTGAACCATCAGGGGAATCTTGGTGTGAGCCCTCGGGTGTTTGTTGAGGTGTGGGGAGTCCAAGTAGATCCACAGTAGCCAATGAGTGTGGTGATCCAGTCAAAGGTGAGCTAGATGGGGCATAGCATGATGCCCCATGTTCTGAAATAGTTCCTGAATCTGGAAAACCAACAAGTAAATCAAAATCAATGTTTTAATTGTTGCAATTATAGTTCAAAGGAATTTTTCCCTAAATAATTCAGGAAGGTAAAAGTAGTAATTCAGGAAGGCTAGAAGTACTTTGCCATGCAAAAGGAAGCCACCATGTCACTCAAGGAAAATTCAGGGATTGTTGATGTACTTTTGGTATGATTCATGATCTTTGAAGGACTTTTTGGTATGATTCAGGACCTTTGAAGGACTTTTTGATATGTTTTAGGACCTCTAAAGGATTTTAATACTGAAAACAAGCCAAAAAAAGTAAAGTACCTACAAGGCAAGTAATGTATGAAAATCAAAATTGAACATCTGGAATTACCAAGTAGTCAGAAAGGACTTTGTGCCAAGGAATATACAAAGTTCTTGAATTTTGAAAAGGACTCCCAAACATCCTTAGGCTTTACTTTTCACTAATCCTTCAACCCAAAGAATTCACCTTTGACTTCAAAGGAATTCAATGAAGTCTAAACACATTCCTAAACACTCAATATTGTTTGCAAAGTAATTTTTATTCATCCATGAAGCATAGAAGGAAAAGACTTTATCTTGAACAGACTCGCGTGCATGCTCAACACATAAGGAGAAAGGAATGAAAATCAGTATTGCTAGGAATGTTTGCAAAGATATATACATCATCCCTTTCACCAAATCAGAAATGAACACATGAAATAATGCAAGATGAAGTAAGTGTGCTCACCACATCCCCGAGATCTGTTGTTTAAGGTCAGACTTGGAGGCGTCCGCCCATGCTCTCCATAAGGCCTAATTCCCCATGCTGTGAGGCATTTCTTGTCAAAATCTTCTCCACAATCAGGAACTAAACATGCAAGGGAATTTCTGGCATGTTCAGTAAAACACCAGGGATGGTAGGTGTGGCCACAACTAGCTGCCAAGTGCTCATGACATTCATACCACAAATTGCATACAAGACAAGGGTTAAGTATGGCAATATTCTCTTTTGGGGAGTCTGGATGTGAGGGAAGGGGTTGTGGATAGAGGATTGCACCTCCACCCTTCTCCATTCTCAATATTTGCTGCTCAAAAGCAGGAAGCAAGGACTCCAAGGACTTCAGCATGACCAAGATAGATCTGTATTCCTTCCCATCTAAGCCCTGGCCTTCTTGTAGGGCATCAGACTCCTCTCTGCTAACCCTAAGCTTATCATATGCATACCTCTTAGTCATCCTTTCACATGTTTTCTGGCATTCTAACTCCTTGAGGGTTTCAGATGCCAACCTCAAGGCATCTTTCTTTTGAGAAATTTCATAATCAAATTGCCCAATATCAGAGCCACTGTAACCAACGTTCAAAAGAGCAAATTTTTTCCCCAAAAGTTCTTCCAGCATGGTCTCTAAGTTTTGAACAACTACCTTGGCTGCGACAACTTTCACATCTGATTTCTCAAATTCAGCAAGTGCTGCATTGTAAATGGCTTCATGTTGGGCTAACAAAAGTTCAATCCTTTGAGCCCCAATACTTTTTTTCTCTCCCTCTAATTTCAGAACCTCTACTTTCTCTTTTAAACTCGCACACAATTGTTCTTTAGTGAGCATTGTGGCTTTCATGCCCTCAATGTCCACTAAGGACCAATTAGGAGGTGCTAAAGCCTTGGCAAATGTCATTTTCCCTCTACCCATTCTAACCTCGGAATGAGATCGAACAGGAAGTGGTCCCAACCCTGAAATGGGAGCAGAAGAGCTCGTCCTAGCTACGACAGATGACCTAATAGCAGATGCTTTAGGAGGATGTAAGAGGACCCCAGTAAATCCTTCCTCACATTGCCTTTTGTCAGTATTTTCAGCTTTCATAGAGCACACCTTCTCTCTGTGAGAATGAAGATGTGTAGCAAAGGCCGCCCAATTGACTTGAACACCCCTACCCTCAAGAAGGAGTCCCCGAGCAGACTGTAGAGTAACTTCATTGTTGGTTATTTTATTTTTCGAAGTCACTGTACAATACAATTCTTCAACTTCTCTAGCCGCTTCCGGTGTGAGGCGGTAATCATACCGCCACCCATTCTTACTAAACTTTGGACCAAATGCTTCTGCCAACTCCTCCTTGCTGACATCCCTCTTTAAAAGCCTCAACACATCCAGACCCTTGTTGCGTAGACCCCTCGTTGCCTCAAACCATTCCGCCGATCTGAAGGTTGCCATTATTTTTTTCCTGCACATTTGGGTTCATCCAGGACTGTGTCATTGAAAAGCTTGTATAACTTCCACAATACAAACAAAGGGATCACAAAAACATGATTTCCACATAACCTAACAACAAACACAGTGTAATGATGAAAATACAAATGTAATTGTACTGACCTTTGTCAATGATTGTGCAACCTTGTCAATGCGATCTGGAATGAGAATATTCATGGTTAATGATATGAAAGAGCAGACTTAGTTTGGAGGGAAGCAAACAGGAGGGAGATTGCGAGGAGGGAGATGATGCTGGTTCAAATTGAAAGTTGGTGGGAAGCTTTGGAAGAGGGCTAGAGAAGAATGTTGTGCACAACGAGTCTGCACAACAACGAGCGCGGGAAGCGCAGGTTAGGCCCGTTAGGGTTTAGGGCACGGGAGTAGTCCCTTGGGCAGTGGAATACACGATTTTTTGGTAATTAATAAAAATACCCTAAACGTACCCAAATATTGCGAAGTCCTTAAGTCCATTGTCCCAAAAGTAGTACCTCAATCGTGAATGGACCCATGGCAATTGTTTTTTAAACAGAGTTCATAAGTATGTACAAAGTAAACTCATGGTTTATAGAACATGTACTACAACTAAAGAAAAACCGTCTACCAAGATGGTGATTCATTCATAACTCTATTGGAAGGACAAGATTGCCAATGTGGAGTGGAATTATGTGTCGTTACCTACATTGTGGAACCCCAAAGTTTGGGGATATGCCATGTTGTAGCAACACGGGAAATTAAAGAGTGGGATAAGCTATTCACATATTACACAATAAATTGAACCACTGTAGTGGCCTCGAGTGAGGCATGGATCCATTGTTTCATTTGGCTTAATTCAGTGAGAATTAAGCAATTCTAGACTTTGGATGTGTGAAATTCTCACAAAAACCAACTGCTATAGCCGACTTTCATACGGATGACAAAACGTAGTCATTGTTTTGGACTCTAGGACTACAAACTTTGAAACCATATGGTGGACTAAATGTAGACCTTAATTTTGACTCTATGACTAGAAAATTTGAACATGCTTACTTGAATCTCCAAATATTGAATGTAAACATGAAGAATTTGTAGTTGTACGAATGACAACAAATTGTCTACACAAGTTCAACAACAGCATACCACAATTAGTGATGGACTTGAGGATGACAAAGATGCCACTGTCATGGAAGAAGAGGTTGAGGAGGTAAAGCTCATGAAGGTCCTAGAGGAATAAATAAATTGACTATACAAGGATTCTTGAACCATGCATTTAATTGCAATGCTTCTCTTCTTAAATTGCTTCACAATTTTTGGAGTATCAAATACATGTGCGGATGATTCACACTCTTCATATTTGATCGATTAATCCCTTATTCAACAAATTCATTTGCATTTTCCCTTCATATGCAGCAAATGTTTTTTTGTATATTACTAGAAAGATGGGTGGAAGATTATTTTACGAAGAAAACAACAAAGCTCAAGAGTAATATAAAAAGAAGATTGAAGTCCTGAAATGCATGGTCTGAAATATGGCAAGGATGAAGAATTTCATGGCTAAGGCCTATATCCACTTCCATTGACACGACACCTAGTGCCCTTGTATTGAGAGAATGCAAGGTTCTAACTACGGAAGACATTGAACCGTGTGTTGGACATGGTGGAAGAAGATTTAGATTTGGAAGATGATGTTATCTGACATTAGGAAGGGAAGTCGCATGGAAAAAATAATAGGTATAGGTGTATATCGTGCATTTTGTGATTGTATAGACTATGTATTTGAATATTGCAAAGCCAAGAAATAAACTATGATGTTGTATAAAAGTAATAAAACACAAAAACATTGCAAATTAATAAAAAAAATGATTGTATTGTCAAAATTCAATATACAATCAACAAAAATATCATTGTCATAAGAAATTTGTTGAAATGATCAAAGACCGAGGATTCACCACAGGAATAAATACGAAGAAATCCAAATCCAATATAAAGAGCATTCATTATTAAGACTTGAAAATTATAGTCAACTAAGTATAAATCTTAGTCATGCGGTCCATTATGACTATGAAAAAAAAAATATTGAGGTAACATATTTGCAACACGTTCTCTACACTGTTCCCATCTAGGTCTTGTCAGATTTAATTAAAAGCTTAGTCATATGATGACTAAAGTCAATTCTAGTCATCACTTTGGATCAACATGACTGCCCTAAAATCAACAATTAAATCCAGTGATATAGCCATAGTCGATTTTTCATGTTTTCCTTGTACTCAACCTTCCAGGAAAAATGTTGCCAAGTTCGCCAACTAACCGAATGATTCCCGTATTCTTGACAAGGCGAAACAACCACTTGCATTGAAATCTACAAGCCATTGTAGTTTCCCAAAATCCTCCAAAAGTTCTTGAACTCCTGAGCGCGATATGTCCTAAACCCTCAACTTCGTGAGCCCACCAACAGATGTAGGTAAGCTACAAAGCTGGTCACAACGACCAAGTTTCAATATTTTCAAGTTTGGCAACTCAACGAATGATTCCGGTAACCTTGACAAGGAGGAACAATGCCTTGCATAGAACTCTACAAGACTTTGTAGTCTCCCAAAATCCTCCAGAAGCTCTTGCACTCTTGAGTTCGATATGTATAGAACTCTCAAGTTTGTGAGCCCACCAATAGATGTAGGTAGGCTTTGAAGCTGGCCACAACCTTCGAGGTACAAGCTTTCCAAGTTTGGCAACTGACCCAATGATTCCAGTGACCTTAACAAGGAGGAACAATGCCATGCATAGAAGACTACAAGACTTTGTAGTCTCCCAAAATCTTCTGGAAGTTCTTACACTCCTGAGTCCGATAATTCAAGAAATACCAAATTCGTGAGCCCACCAATAGATGTAGGTAGGCTTTGAAGCTGGCCACAACCTTCGAGGTCCAATCTTTTCAAGTTTGGCAACTGACCCAATGATTCCGGTAACCTTGACAAGGAGGAACAACCCCTTGCATTGAACTCTACAAGACATTGTAGTCTCCCAAAATCCTCCGGAAGCTCTTGCACTCCTGAGTCCGATAACTCAAGAAATTCCAAATTCGTGAGCCCACCAATAGATGTAGGTAGGCTTTGAAGCTGGCCACAACCTTGGAGGTCCAATCCTTCCAAGTTTGGCAACTGACCCAATGATTCCGGTATCCTTGACAAGGAGGAACAACGCCTTGCATAGAACTCTACAAGACTTTGTAGTCTCCCAAAATCCTCCGGAAGCTCTTGCACTCCTGAGTCCGATAAATCAAGAAATTCCAAATTCGTGAGCCCACCAATAGATGTAGGTAGGCTTTGAAGCTGGCCACAACCTTCGAGGTACAAGCTTTCCAAGTTTGGCAACTGACCCAATGATTCTGGTAACCTTGACAAGGAGGAACAACCCCTTGCATTGAACTCTACAAGACATTGTAGTCTCCCAAAATCCTCCGGAAGCTCTTGCACTCCTGAGTCCGATAACTCAAGAAATTCCAAATTCGTGAGCCCACCAATAGATGTAGGTAGGCTTTGAAGCTGGCCGCAACCTTGGAGGTCCAATCTTTTCAAGTTTGGCAACTGACCCAATGATTCCGGTATCCTTGACAAGGAGGAACAACCCCTTCCATTGAACCTTACAAGACATTGTAGTCTCCCAAAATCCTCCGGAAGCTCTTGCACTCCTGAGTCCGATAACTCAAGAAATTCCAAATTCGTGAGCCCACCAATAGATGTAGGTAGGCTTTGAAGTTGGCCACAACTTTCGAGGTCCAATCTTTCCAAGTTTGGCAACTGACCCAATGATTCTGGTAACCTTGACAAGGAGGAACAACGCCTTGCATTGATCTCTACAAGACTTTGTAGTCTCCCAAAATCCTCCGGAAGCTCTTGCACTCCTGAGTCCGATAACTCAAGAAATTCCAAATTCGTGAGCCCACCAATAGATGTAGGTAGGCTTTGAAGCTGGCCGCAACCTTGGAGGTCCAATCTTTTCAAGTTTGGCAACTGACCCAATGATTCCGGTATCCTTGACAAGGAGGAACAACGCCTTGCATTGAACCTTACAAGACATTGTAGTCTCCCAAAATCCTCCGGAAGCTCTTGCACTCCTGAGTCCGATAATTCAAGAAATACCAAATTCGTGAGCCCACCAATAGATGTAGGTAGGCTTTGAAGCTGGCCACAACCTTCGAGGTCCAATCTTTTCAAGTTTGGCAACTGACCCAATGATTCCGGTAACCTTGACAAGGAGGAACAACCCCTTGCATTGAACTCTACAAGACATTGTAGTCTCCCAAAATCCTCCGGAAGCTCTTGCACTCCTGAGTCCGATAACTCAAGAAATTCCAAATTCGTGAGCCCACCAATAGATGTAGGTAGGCTTTGAAGCTGGCCACAACCTTGGAGGTCCAATCCTTCCAAGTTTGGCAACTGACCCAATGATTCCGGTATCCTTGACAAGGAGGAACAACGCCTTGCATAGAACTCTACAAGACTTTGTAGTCTCCCAAAATCCTCCGGAAGCTCTTGCACTCCTGAGTCCGATAAATCAAGAAATTCCAAATTCGTGAGCCCACCAATAGATGTAGGTAGGCTTTGAAGCTGGCCACAACCTTCGAGGTACAAGCTTTCCAAGTTTGGCAACTGACCCAATGATTCTGGTAACCTTGACAAGGAGGAACAACCCCTTGCATTGAACTCTACAAGACATTGTAGTCTCCCAAAATCCTCCGGAAGCTCTTGCACTCCTGAGTCCGATAACTCAAGAAATTCCAAATTCGTGAGCCCACCAATAGATGTAGGTAGGCTTTGAAGCTGGCCGCAACCTTGGAGGTCCAATCTTTTCAAGTTTGGCAACTGACCCAATGATTCCGGTATCCTTGACAAGGAGGAACAACCCCTTGCATTGAACCTTACAAGACATTGTAGTCTCCCAAAATCCTCCGGAAGCTCTTGCACTCCTGAGTCCGATAACTCAAGAAATTCCAAATTCGTGAGCCCACCAATAGATGTAGGTAGGCTTTGAAGCTGGCCACAACCTTGGAGGTCCAATCCTTCCAAGTTTGGCAACTGACCCAATGATTCCGGTATCCTTGACAAGGAGGAACAACGCCTTGCATTGAACCTTACAAGACATTGTAGTCTCCCAAAATCCTCCGGAAGGTCTTGCACTCCTGAGTCCGATAAATCAAGAAATACCAAATTCGTGAGGCCACCAATAGATGTAGGTAGGCTTTGAAGTTGGCCACAACCATCCAGGTTCAATCTTTTCAAGTTTGGCAACTGACCCAATGATTCCGGTATCCTTGACAAGGAGGAACAATGCCTTGCATTGAACTCTACAAGACATTGTAGTCTCCCAAAATCCTCCGGAAGCTCTTGCACTCCTGAGTACGATATGTTTAAAACTCTCAACTTCGTGAGCCCACCAATAGATGTAGGTAGGCTTTGAAGCTGGCCACAACTTTCGAGGTCCAATGTTTCCAAGTTTGGCAACTGACCCAATGATTCTGGTAACCTTGACAAGGAGGAACAACGCCTTGCATTGATCTCTACAAGACTTTGTAGTCTCCCAAAATCCTCCGGAAGCTCTTGCACTCCTGAGTACGATATGTTTAAAACTCTCAACTTCGTGAGCCCACCAATAGATGTAGGTAGGCTTTGAAGCTGGCCACAACCTTCGAGGTCCAATCCTTCCAAGTTTGGCAACTGACCCAATGATTCCGGTATCCTTGACAAGGAGGAACAACCCCTTCCATTGAACTCTACAAGACATTGTAGTCTCCCAAAATCCTCCGGAAGCTCTTGCACTCTTGAGTACGATATGTTTAAAACTCTCAACTTCGTGAGCTCACCAATAGATGTAGGTAGGCTTTGAAGCTGGCGACAACCTTCCAGGTCCAATCTTTCCAAGTTTGGCAACTGACCCAATGATTCCGGTAACCTTGACAAGGAGGAACAACGCCTTGCATAGAACTCTACAAGACTTTGTAGTCTCCCAAAATCCTCCGGAAGTCCTTGCAATCTTGAGTCCGATATGTTTAGAACTCTCAACTTCGTGAGCCCACCTATGGATTTTGGTAGCTCTCGAAGATTGTAACATCCCTCAAGGTTTAACGTATGCAACCTGGGAAACGGTATCTAGAAAATTACAACTACATTCTTGTGAGGTTTTATTTTTTTTGTACAATGAAAAATGTCAACAAGACCATGTTAATCATGAACATAATAAACATGCCAAGAGTTTATATAAATTGCTCTATCATTGTAGAGAATAAGAATGGCAACCCAAGTATGACTTATACCAACTTCAATCTACTCATTCCAATCTAGGAACACGAATTTAAGATGCAATAGAGGAAATGTTACACCTCCTATTTTCGTCATAACAACTTTTATTCATAAAACTGTTATAGCAATTTTTTCATAGAAACCCACGCAACAAAGACTTCATTAAGTCATATTTTTAATACATGAAACTTACACTCATCTTTATTGTAGAAGGTTCACAATCAATCCATCAAGTTCAATTAGAGTTTTACCTGTATTTCAAAGTCTTTGGGCCAAATCCAACAAAGGTGCTTATTGTAGGCAAGATCCAACACTATTAAGTTGGGTAATTGCAAATCCTTAGGCAACTCAATGAGATTCAAATGCCTCCCTTGCCTCCATTGCAACCATCTCAATTCCCTTGACCATTTTGAAAAATCGCCTTTCACGTCACAATCTTCCAATATGAGAATTCGAAGTTCATTCAAACTTGCAAAATGTTCAGCCTGCCAAATTGCTTCAATTCCGTTTCCTCTATTTTGAATTCCACTTGTTGTCAGTCCTCGCACTTTTTCAGTACCCTGCGAGACGAACCTAACATATGTAAACAAACTCCTTTGTTGCAAAGTACTTAATACTCATAATACCTTGGAAGCAAGTACTACTTATCATTAGTGCACCAAATTGTTCTGTAAACTTCACCTAAAACATCTACCTCATTTCTTCTCTTTGCTAGGATATATTATATTCTTAACATAACTATCCTTCCAACAAAGAAGTTGCCTTGATTCTCGTACACAATTGATACATGTGTTGTGAATCAACATAAGAGATTAGAAAGGAATTTGACGACATGGACAAATACATGTGGTAAATATGTCCATGCCATCATGATTGTTACCTTATTTTGTTCAAGAACTTTAATGACAGATGAAGGATTACACAAGTGGCTTTGCTCCCCTGCATTCCGTGGTGATTTTTTCAGGACCACATCACGTCCCATGTCTCGCAAAAGATCGTGCATAGTAAGGGAACCATTCTCATCCACCTTAAGTAGACACCTATCAATAAGTGTGCATAGTGTTGTAGTTGCTGCAAAACTAAACAAATCATCTGAGTTCCAAAAATCCAATGCCATTTCCTTTGGCGCACCAACAAGAAAGAAGGCAATATCCAAAAACATGTCTTGTTCAACTTCACAAAGACTATTGAAGCTCAATTTGAGACAATCCAAGACATGTCTATTGTTGTGGAGTGTCGTGATTGCCTCATTCCATAATCTTTCATCCCCTTTTTTGTCAAACAAAAACCCTCCGATAACTTCCAATGCTAAAGGTAAGCCACCACATGCCTTTGCTATATGGCTTGACAGATCATGAAGTCTAACACTTGGAATATCGTTGTGAAAGGCACTCTTCATAAAAAGTTGTAAAGAGTTTGATGGGCTCAACACTTGCACCTCATGCAACAACATCTCTCCAGCATCCCTCATTATGTTGTTCAATAGGTTTCGATCGCGAGATGTGATCAACACTCGACTGCCTTGAGCAAGATTGCTTATGTTTGGTATAAGCTTATCAAATTGACTGCGGTCTACAATGTCATCCACAACTACAAAGATTTTTTTCTTCTTGATTTGTTCAAAACAACGTTCAAAACCACCAATCTTTTTCATATCCTCTTGTAGCAAGTCCCGCACCATTTTTTCTTTAAGATTCTCCATGTTTGCATCCTTCACATCCTTCAAAAAACTTCGACAAGTAAAATTGTTTTGCTCATTGTATAGGTGTGTGGCAAGAGTCGTTTTGCCAATCCCGCCTGTGCCAGTTAAGCCCACAACACCCACGGTGTTGCCCATTTGGTTCAAAATGTTCAAAACCACCTTCGATGATTGCTCTAAACCCACCGGGTTCCGCGCATGATGCACTTGAGCTGGGCCAAAAGCTTCCAAAACTCTAGCCACAATATCTTCCATGAATGCATATTCATCTCTGTGACCCCAAATATCCATTGGAAATCAGAGGTATACAACACATTGTATAATTCTATGAATAAATCACTAAGCAACCATAAATGATGAAATGTTAACACTTGTGAACATCTAGTCAAAATCTACACTAAAAAATTATAGAGGTCCATATGGTGCTTACTTGTACTCGGAACGTCGAAATCCTGTAAGTTGGGAAGCTTCCAATAAGGCACTCTTCCACCTCTCCACATCTTTGTATCGTTTTCTCTCCAAATGTTTTTCAAAACCTTTAGCAAAGGGTCCACTTTCGATCCAACGAAGATGCACAGGCTCAACACCTTCAAAAAAAACAGGGATAACCTTCTCGGGGCTTTTCATCATATCGACCAGCTCGTTAAGACAATATTTTGATTCAGCATAACCCTTAGAAAAAATCGCAAGATGCACACGAACCCCACGGAGAGCCTCATTAATGGAGTTCAAGGCATGTTTCCCCTTAATAAGACATTTAGCATCCAAAAATGGATTACAACCACGAACTCGAAGTAAATTATACAAATGAGAAACAAAATAACATTTTACATCCGGTCCACGGTGGTTCAAAAAAACATCATAATGGCCCAACGCCTCTGGGCTCAAATCTTGTGAATCAAGCTCCATCCCTTTGTTGACATCCTCCGTTTCTGGTTCTTTTTCTTTTTCGAATGAAGCACTTAGTTTTTTTTTTTTTTTTTTTTCTTCATTTATTTCCTTTTCGAATGAAACGCTCCTTCTTTTTCCCATTTGGATTTGCCTGCACCAATAATATCAAAAATGTATCCATGAACCATACAAAGATCACTATTTTCACTTTATTTAGATTCTCATGATGGATCCAAATCCTATGTGCAAGACGCTCCTTACCATATGCAAACCAACACCAAAAGAATTGTTGCTAGACAAGTAGCTCCTACAACCCTCCTACATAATCCTCTTCTTACAAACCCAAACACATCATTGTCATAAAGTGAATGATGTCATTGACTTGACCATGAACCCACATTTATGGGGCATACACCAACTAAACCCCAACAAGTGCATCAAAATCTTATTATTGAGTCTCCATTGCTTTCCAATGAGGTAGGTTTACCAACGTGACATTTTACAAGAATTGGTCTTCCTCATATTTATAGGAAACCAAATAAATTCGTCACATTGACACCTGTTAGAATCTACAACCACACATAAAATCATTCCTAGCCCACTTTCAATACTCAAACTATGACCAAAAATTTGGAACTTGTAATTTGAAACCACTAGGCAACACAAGCTAATTAACTATTAAGAACAAGGTGAAAACATGATTCAAGAAAATAATCGAGGATTAGAAGGTACTTGGATGCACTCACTTGATGGGCTATGTAGTCTCCTTCCAAGTGTCCAATTGGAAATTAGAATCACTAAATGTTGTAACTTCACATCACATGAGGATGAGGATGCCCCAAAACATCAATAACATCTTCCCTGCAATCGATCACCAAAAATGACATGCCACACAATAGATTGAAACAACACCGTTGATCAAACGTCAATCCAAAAATACCGCAAATTGGAGAACTTGTTTTAATTGATCCAAAGGAAACTTGTAATTGGCTTAAAATGAACAATTGACACTCGGCAAATTCTCTAAGAACCTGACACTTGTAAGGATGAAATTATGTTGGAAGTCCCACATTTCACCTGGACAAAGGACAAAAATACTTCCAAGAAGGTAAGTAGACTAGGGTAGTCCAATGCTCCATCTAAATTGTTCCACACCAAGTTTGGCAAGAGTTTACCAATGAACCACATAGACAACAAAACTTCAACTCCATGTACATCCTCATGGTAGATTGATAGATTTCCTAGATGCATGAACCTACTTAACATATGAAAAAACCAGCACCAAAGTCAACTGAAAATCAAACAACACCAATCCACAAGAATTGTTGCTAGAGAAAGAAGTGTAACAACCCTCATGTAGGCACCCGTCCTCCAAACCCCAACACATTTATTGCCACAAAGTGAATATGTCTTTGAGTTCACCATGAACAAACATCATACTCCACAATCAAGAGGAGGAGTTTTGATCACCTACGGGACCCTAAATTCCAACAAGGCCTCAACATCTAAAAATTGAGTCTCTATTGCATTTCAACAAGGTAGGTGAATCAAAGAGTTCAAGAGGATATTTTACACAAATTACTCTTACTTTTATGAAAAAAAATTCTTAATAGCTCAAAATCTAATAATTTACAATATTACATTAAAGCAACGACAAACATACTCAAAAGAAGCACTCACTTGACCCTCATTGAAGAAATACAAGGCAATTGGATGCACTCACTTGATTGGCTATATATTCTCCTTCAAGTGTGATATTCGAGTGATAAAGAGTCACTATACATCATATACACGTATCGTCACCCCAACATTACTAAGGCTCTCCGAATTACTACACCCTTGCAACCAAATCCAAAATGTGGACAATATGTGGATTGTGTTTCCTTAATGATTTTGCAATACACATGAAGACCATGATGCACCCTGAAATTCAGACTTTCTATCAAAACATGAATTACATCTTTCCTACAAACAATGACCAAGAAAGATGGCAGCAATGAGTTGCTATGCACAATAGATTGGCATGAGACAGTTGACCAAACATCAAAACAGGGGAACCCAAATTGAGGAATTCATCTCATAATCAACTCGAAATAAGACGCAACAAAGATTGGAATGACACCATTGTCTGATAGTGGCATCACAGACCCCACCACACTATTCTCAACCTCCACTTGATTTAAGGGAGCCAAAAGTAAGAGTAGAATCTGATAAACCCCTAAGCCCTTACACGTTAATAATTTGCTTCAACATATCACAAGGCGGTCTCTCCCTTTGCTCAAGACTGCAAAATTTTCAAACCTACACACATGCATCCTCTCTTGAGCCGACAAGACCCTTTGAATTAGATGAATATTGACTACCGACAAAAACCACATCCAATCAAGCACTCCCTACACATACTTCAGCACTTTGTAAATTGTTCCAAATCCTTCGATAGCAGGTCTCTCCAAGATACTCTAAAAAAAACCACCACACTACAAGTATGCTTCACGATATGTAGACCACTAATAAAGAAGTCACCATGGATGATCCTCTTACATCAGAAGGACTTTTGTCCACAATTATGTACGGTTCACAAACCTACCAAATGTCCAAAAATTCACATGGACACAGATAAAACAAAAGCACCAAAAGGACTACTAAACAAGGGCAGTTTTGGCCCAGAGTGCCAGCAAGTGGGATATACTCCAAGGGTCCTCACATAATAAACCATTTCAGAGCTGATAATAGTTCTATAATAATGTAATATAGAGTTGTTATAAAAACTTCAAAACATGAGCTGGACCATAAGGTATGTGGGTGCTCTTTGGTTCGTTTTTCATATTCTCCAACTTTCACTCATTGGATTTACACAACCAAACCCGTGCTGCAATAGCAAACCTACAATGAAACATCTGCAATAACCAAATTGTAAACCGGACTGAAAGTGAACAACTTATCCTTTTTATATTGAATTCCAATGACAAGATTTTCTTGAATATTAGAGTTCCATCCCGTTTGGTCCGATAGCTGTCAAACCTCTTCTGCACCCTATTCATCGAGGACTCTTGGATGGCGACAGGCGTGATTACAACCTTGAGGTTTGGGAATTCCCCAACATGACAATAGTAAACGGAACAAAGACCTTTCCTGATATTGATTTGCAACATTTGCAACTAACACCGGTATTAAAAAGAGTCCATTGAACCATTTGGGTGAACATGACAAAAGGCGGTGAAGTGGTGTGGCTTTTAAAAGCCATTGAAGAAAACAAAAAATTACTTAGAATATAGTCTGGACTTCATACTGAAGCTAGCTGGGTACTGCAACAATCAGAGTGATCTGTGCCAAGGTAGTCTCACAATGTTCTGGCTCACAACATCTAGGGGTGCATCAAAGAAAGAAGTGCCATTCAATTCAGACCCACTCTATAAGTAGAGAATAACTTTGGGGCCAATTGCAACTACAGTAGATGGGTCTTAAGTAGCTAGTGTTCTTAATCCGACCTGTAGATTTGATTGGTATGTGGTTCAGTGAGGATCAAAAAGCAAACATCATAACGATGCATGTTTAAAAGAGATTGGACTCCGTCTTCAAATATTAATAACTACTCTACACTCAATACTGAACACAACTGGGAGGACCTATACCAACCAACAGTGAACCTAGAAACTAAGGTCTCAAGGGTCCAAAGTACAACCTACCTACACTATTTCTGCGAGTACTAATTGAGTCTACAAGTCATTCGTTTATATCTACAGGTTCGAGACTTTATTTAGTGCATTATTTTATGTCAAGGAGCTAAAATACATTCATATCTAAGATTGACAATCAATAATCTAGGCCACAAGCTCTTGTCACATAGTTTATTATCTGCACGACAATAAACTTATGAAATTCAACAAATTTTCGACCATGCTTTGGATGTGACTCAAAATAAACTTTCCAGCAAACCCTAAAATATGTGCATTTATACGCATAACCAAGGCATCAGATCACAAAAAAATTCTAATCTACATCTCTTTTAGGATCATCACATATTGTTAATCTATTCTTGCATTATTTTTGCCTAAAGGCGGGGCCACTCGGAGAATTAAATCCCTGACCCAAAGAACCACGGGCCGGGCATTGCAGAATCAGGCCCTAACCCAGAGAACCAAAGGCCGGACATTGCAAAATCAGGCCCATGCCTCAACTTGACTCAACTGCGCATGTTATGACTATTTGCAAAAATCACTATCAACACAATGTGTAACCCCCAAAAAAGACCTTAACACTTGCATGTCCCGCTAGCACCGCTCACAACCCCAAATAAAAAATTAAACTCTATACCTCACTATGACCCGCAAAGCCAAACACATCAAACTTTCCTTCTCTAATCTCACCCATCATTGAAAACCATAACAGTCCTAGTACTAATCACCTTACATGACTTTCCAGTTTCTGCCATTTGACATCAACAAACAATAAAATATAAATATATAGATATGTATAGCTCACAAGTGACCCACTCTTCACCCTCCTCCTCACTGAAAGCAGAACCAAACTCGAGAAGAAATAAGTTCTTAAGTCACTTCCCCCAAAACTCTATACCTCTCACCATGACCACTCTCCAACCTTTTCCATTTCATCACTACAATCTGCACAAAATTCTACACCATATCGCTTCTCTCCTCCTACCTAAGCCTCCTTATCGTATTTCTGATGATGCCACACACACTTCGAAAAAAACACCGACACCAAAATTTCATGTCACAAATTGAAAAATCTTTCCACCTCACCATCACAACTCCCCCACCCTCTTCTCCTCCACCTCACTGCAATCTGAACCCAAATTCTCAAGGAGAACACAATCAATCACAACTGCAAAGTCTTCAATAAACCGCCTATATCCTCTTTTGAGCTGATGAGACCGTTTGAATTAAATGAATGTCCGCTACCAACAGATACCAGGTACTGACAAATTTGGAACATGAGCTCTTGTAAAGAATTTAGAGCGCCAGGCCTTGTCGGTGGGCTTCACCTCAGAATTCAATGTGCCAATCATCTAATGAAGGAAAGAAATCACATGCAATCGACCACTCCCTACACATACTTCAGCACTTTATAAATTATTGCAGCAGATCCTTCAATAGCAGTCTCTCCCAGAAACTCGAGCAAAAATCACCACACAACAAGTACGCTTCAGGATATATTTAAAACTAACAAAGAAGTCACAATGGATGATCCTCTTACATCAGGACTTTTTTCCACAATTATGTACTCCAAATACTCCAATTGAACAATTTATCCTTTTCATATTGAATTTCAATGACAAGATCATCACATATTATTGATCTATCCCTGCACTATTTTTGCCTAGAGGCAGGGCGGCTCGGAGAATTAAATCCCTGACCCAGAGAACCAAAGGCCGGACATTGCGAAATCAGGCCCATGCCTCAACTTGACTCAACTGCGCATATTGTGACTATTTACAAAAATCACTATCAACACAATGTGTAACCCCAAAGACGAACACTTGCATCTCCCGCTAGCACCGCTCACAACCCCAAACACAACCCCAAATAAAAAATTAAACTCTATACCTCACTATGACCCGCAAAGCCAAACACATCAAACTTTCCTCCTCTAATCTCACCCATTATTGAAAACCATAACAGTCCTAGTACTAGTCACCTTACATGACTTTCCAATTTCTGCCATTTGACATCAACAAACATTAAAGTATAAATATATACATATATATAGCTCACAAGTGACACACTCTTCACGCTCCTCACTGAAAGCAGAACCAAACTCGAGAAGAAATAAGTTCTTAAGTCACTTCCCCCAAAATTCAACATCTACAGCTTGATATGACCCAAAACTCTATACCCCTCACCATGACCACTCTCCAACCTTTTCCTTTTCATCACTACAAACATGCAATGAAACATATGCAAAAACCATATTGAAAATCGGACCTCCCCTTATCTAGATATGGTTATCGGAAGTGCATGTTTGTTGATTTCTTCATTGGATACATAGGTCCTCCCAATTGAATTCAATATTGAGTGTAGAGTAGTTATTAATATTTAAAGACATAGTTCAATATCTTTTAAACATGTGTCTTTGTGATGTTTATTCTTTGTTCCTCACTAGACCACATATCAATCACTAGATCACAAGGGTCCCATTAAGAAAAACGAACCACTTAAGACCCATCTACCTTACTGTCTATACCGTACATGACACGCTTGTAATTTTCTCTATCCCAAAGGAACGTACTAAAACATTGGCATGTACTCTAAATGAAACTCTCACAACAAAATCTCCCTTTATGACCAGCCGTGAGTCATCTGGTAGGTCATGCCCTCATGAATGCCATTGACATGACATTGCTTGTTATTCGTAATTGATTGCTCATCTGAGAGCTCAAGGGATATCTACATTGTTCCAATTTTTCATCCATGGAGGCGCAACATATTCAATGACCTGATTGGTAATGACCAAGAATCAACTTGAGTAGGAGGATGACTCACTGCTTCCATCAATACATGAGATAGTTCTATTACTGTAGGCGAGAATAATTTTCTAGAGCCTATGCTGATCTTCATAATAAAAATTAATGTGGGCCACATTAATATACAACCCCCACTAAGAAAAATTCATAGAAACTTAGCATGGGTAACAATAGTTGTTATTCTAAAAACTTAATGAGGTGATTAGTTCAATATTCAATGTGTTGGTCAAAAGTCTTATTGAAAACTTGGGGGATGACCCAAGGTGTTGAACCCATGCTAATGTTACCTTATCTAGAAAATTAGTGTGGCCCAAGCTAATTTTCTCCATCATAATTTTCCACCCACACTAATAAAATTATTTAATCCAATTATCTAGTCTTTCTAAGTTATTCCTTGTTCTAGCATTCAATCATTTGGAACCACGATAAGCGTCGATGCCTCTAAACAGATTGCTTGTTGATTGGTTCGGTCTGTCATTTGTGTCCTACACCGTTACACCTATTACTGTGGGCTGAGAGTTAGTATGAGTAGAAAATACCATAACCCATTGTATTTTATGCACATGTCAAATTTTAGGATGACTTATGGTTTACTAAAGTATTTGCATCGAAATGTAAACTAATAGATTGTGAACAACTTGATATTACTCGGATAGTAGTGTGTGTTCCATGGGCCCCTTATACCCCCACTGCAGTTTAAAGTATCTTATGGTCAGATGCCAACATCTTTGGCCGCTCTGGGGCCGGGGTACCAAAGTACTCCAAATGAACAATTTATCCTTTTTGTATTGAATTCCAGTGACAAGATTTTCTTGGATATTAGAGTTCCATCCCGTTTGGTCCGATAGCTGTCAAACCTCTTGTGCACCCTATTCACCGAGGACTCTTCAATGGTTACAGGCACGATTACAACCCTGAGGTGTGGGAATTCCCCAACGTGACAAAACTAAACGAAACAAAGACCTTTCCTGATATTCATTTGCAACATTTGCAACTAATACTAGTATTACAAAGAGTCCATTGAACCATTTGGGTGGACATGACAAAAGGTGGTGAAGTGATATGGCTTTTAATAGCCATTGCACAAAACAAAAATGAATTAGAACATAGTCGGGACTTTGTACTGAAGCCAACTGGCTATTGTAACAATTAGAGTGATTAGTTCCCCAATGCATTCAGATACAGTGAGTCTATACTGACAACTTTGTTGATGTCTCATCATTGATTTCCTAGTGCAACACAAATTTCAGGACTTATAACTGATCAATATAAGCTAAGTCGCTGGCTAACAACTGCATGCCTTACAGGATTGCGTACCAACACAAAGCAATACCTGGGGTTGTCCAACCTACAACTGCAACAAATGTACCCATGATTCTGAGTGAGTGCAATTACCCATAATTGACATTGCACGAGATTACTCACCTGTACATGCTAACACCCCCATTTGACGTATCCACGACCCCGGAGCACAATTATTAGATTTCCAATGCACTAGAGGCTCTTTCTCCCGTTCACCAATCAGGAAAGACATTCATAAAGTCGCAATTATAGCATTCAACGCAACATGCCTACTGAAACCTCCCCACAACTTGCTTGCCATTGTCCGCATTCCCAATGTCGGCCATCTCTGCCTGTACCAAATAACTGATGACGAATCAAAGAGAAGAATCAAAGAATGCAAGCACGCAAGGCCACAGACAAGTCATACCGACAGAGTACTACTTCCAGAAATTGAAACAAGAGAGTGCGATATTCTCCCCAACAATTCAAGAAACTTACAGAGATGACTTCGTACACATTGACCCACCATTCACTTGTGATGCGACAAGTCAACTTGCCGACACTAACAAGGGCAGGAAGGAATTCAGTGCAACTTTAGGCACAGAGTCAAGATAAGATAGTCCAGGAAATCGTCACCACTACATACACACCTTCCTTCCTTCTCTCATTTCAACATCCCGGCACTAAAAACCCATTAATAGACTTACCTACCGATCAGCAGAAGGCAATCCACAACAAACAAACTCTTCACAGGCCAGGGAACCTTCTGATCTTTCTGGCCATGACAGTGATTAAGCTAAGTTTACCTACTGTGAACGAAACTTGAATGTGAAGATTGACTATCAACGAAAGAGATGAAATCATCAATAGCCTTGAAGAATGAACCTTCATCATTGACAAAACACAATTTCAAGTCTATGCAAGAAATCACAGCTCACCTGCTCTGAACCGAACAATGGATGATTGGAGACAAAGTTCCTCCGATTTCTCTGCCATAGGGCTGCAATTTAAGTTAACTTACCTACCGATCGGTAATAACAAATTCACAAACAGACTCACGGGTCACGGAGCCTTAAGAATATTCTCAGGCATGGCAGTCATTAAGTTAAGGTTATCTACTGTGGACGAAAAATTCACTGTGACCATTGACTGCCATCGAATTTGAGGAAATCATCGATAGCCGTAGAGACCAAACCATCATAATTGCAAAACGCAATTCAAGTCTGTGCAAGAAACCACGGCTCATTCCACCTCTGCTGAAATGGTGGAAAATTGGCGATTAACTCCACCAATCCCTCCGCTGCCGAGCAACAACAACGTTAACTTACCTTCTGATCAGCGAGAGGCAAACAATTCACAATTCATAGATCGCAAGCAAACTCTTCATTAAGCCTTCAGAATCTTTCTGGATATGGCAGTAATTGAGTTAAGTTGACCTGCTGTCTAAGAGGACTCACTGCGAAAATTCACTGCTGTCATCAAATTAAAAAGAAGAAACCAGCATCTACAGCCGTAAAGACCGGTCAATCATCATTGCCTAAACGCAATTCAAGTCTGTGCAAGAAACTACAGCTCACCTGCGCTCGCTTGAATGATGGACAGTTGGAGACTATGTCCACCGATTATTACTCCCGCACAACAATTCCAAATTTTAAATACCATAATATTTCAGCTTCAAGTCAAGTATGCTAATAGCTGTTGTACCTATAATCACCATCACCACCAAAATCAATATGATCAAAGACTAAAACTTGCATGATGTTCACAAGGAATGCTTGCTTTGCACGGGAATTAAATCCCAAAGCATTATCGAACTTGGAAAACCACCTTGCCCAGAAATATCACAAGAGGGTCCATACTGTACAAATATTAGCTCTGCTCCAAATACTTAATATGAGATAATCATGGGTAAAGATATTACCAGCTCTGGTGAGGGCACCAAATCCTGGGCTTCGAGTATAAGGTTCCGTACTATTTTAATGTGTGATGGTGTATACTATGGGCCACAACTATAGTGCATCAAAGGGGTAAGTCGCACTATAAGTATGCCCCCAGAATTTACCATAAGTGTAGCTAGGATTTTCAGAGTTCAAGACTATTTCCATCAAAAGAGAGCAAAACCATCGAAAAAAAGTTACAAAGAGGATGCAAAGCAATGTGGGAAGCAGATAGAGCCAGAGTGAAGACGAGAGTGTTGAACGTACATGAAGTCAAACATTTCAACCTGTCGTTTATCCTGCTTAACAATCCACAACAAATATCAATTTCAGACAACTCTCCCATGTAGCAACGAGCCACTCGGGGCCTAGGCCCCACCGTTGGTGGGAGGAGGAGAGCCCCGTAGGGGAGGCGGGGTCGGTATACCACGGGCCCATGATCCATATATTGTAAATACATCATTTACACTACACTACCACGAAATAAAGAATGGGAGCTCCAGAAAAGGCAATATTAGAATTCAACCTAGTTCCAATATTTACATACTGTAACTTTGCGATCGTTATAGGTGCATTGGCGTGAAACAAAAATTGTGGAGAATGAGTATTTTGAAGTAGGAAAAAGGAAAAGTTGGTGATACAGAAGTTGGTAGGCAGACTACCTTTGCGAAAGGAGGGCACTAACCCTATAATGCGATTTGGTTCAACTACGTAAATTATTTGTATCTTTTTAAACAGCTGATGGGGATTGTAGGCATGAAGTGTAACTGTTTGTTCCAACAAGGGTTGGTAAGGTGGTGGTGACTCGATTTGGGCGAACCAACCTATATATTGATTCCTTGTTGGATGCCTAAACCGTTGCCTCCAAATATTGACTCCCACCACAGTTTATATAAACATTATTTTTAAGATCTAAAGAACCATTCGCAACCAGCACACAGTTTGAGTCAAAACATGACAACATTTCGAAGTCAAACATTTGAGTATGTCATTATCTAGTTACAGGCAGTTATTAGTAACCTTGAGAGACAAAAAGTCC
Source organism: Polytrichum commune (assembly GCA_950295325.1). Taxonomy (NCBI): domain Eukaryota; kingdom Viridiplantae; phylum Streptophyta; class Polytrichopsida; order Polytrichales; family Polytrichaceae; genus Polytrichum; species Polytrichum commune. The sequence goes on from OX485808.1 coordinate 150,038, forward strand.
CAGCACAGCTTTATGTACATGCTGTTGAACAAAGTAGAGACCAACTGAAGGCTCATTTGCAACATCCTTCACCATATCCGTTATTGAATTTTGAACTGTGACAGACAAATCACAAGTTTTAAAACTTGACCCTACTTGTTCTCTGATAGATATGCATAGTCCAGTCATCCACTTTCTGTATCTAAAAATTAGCTGCCTGTTGTAATGGGGCAGACTAAGATTAGAATGATTTTTTATTTTTATTTTTTTTGCACAAATCACTAAGATATAAGCTCACTTGTATTTTCCATTGTGAGAAACAAAACCACCCTGAGAATCATACATCCCAAACAAGGTAATCAGCCCTGCAAAAAAATCCTTTAAGCTCAAGAGATGGTAAACACCAAGCCCTTAGCTGCTTCTGACTGCAATGGATTCTTCAGAAAAACTGCCAGTTTATAACTAAATCCAAAATCATAACAGTCTATAGAGAGCCTAATGGACCTGCAGAATGTAAGCATCTCTGTCAACTAATCAAACTGGTTATACAACAAGCTCTTCAAATGGCTGTGATTGTGTCATTCAAAGGCTATGAAATATGGTAGCTCCTAATATGTATATGGCACAAGTTATGTAAGAGCTCTGAGCAAGGCAAAAACTCATATAGCAGATTCGCATTATCCAAAAAAGTTCATACAAAACAACGCGTGCTTCCAGAACTGAGCACTAAAAACTGCTCTCTCAAACATTCTCTGATCCTCAAAACCTTGAGGAATAATTGTTGTGATTTTTAGCTCTCAAATCATAATTACTCCATCCGGCATGACTTTCTCCACCCTAAAATGGCCATAGGAAATATTTGAACCTCAGGTTGAAAATGAAACTGAGACATTGTGGGTAGATACTGATTTGATGAGTCCAATGAAGATTAGTGTGCTTATGTAGCAGTGGTCTTGTATTACAATGAAAAAATACGATCCAGATTGCACTGGTTTGAGTTAAGATAGTTCACCTCCTCGTAGGGCATCCTTTGGCACCAAGACTTGCGTTTTTGGCTGCATCTTTGCATGCCAGATTGATCCCCGACGTTCCTCGACCGAGCTACCGCAACTACACAAAAGAAACTGAATACTTATGACCTCAAGTGTACCACAGTATACTTCTGTTTGACTTGCCCAAAGGGGATTTCTCCTCCATAGGACGTGCAATTGAGCACAACAGGGTCAGAATGCAAACTTCAAACTAGCCATCAACTTATTAAGTTTTCACGGTCACAAGGACCTTCTAAGGTAGAGCAGGCCAATTGGTGCGTCTAATATGAAATCCCCTTTCAATCTGAAACATCTAAAACTTTATCAATCCAATAATAATAATAATTATGGACAGATACACTCAGAACTTAACTTTATAATGACGGCTTTAGCACCATCTTCCTCATGAAGTTTCCTTTCAATTATATATGTGTCTCTCTCTATCTAAAGAAGCTCTGAGTTAGCGCAGGATGTGGAATCGGATCATGGTACCTCCAAGAGAAAACCCTAAAAAGTCCCATGATGCTTGACCAACAACACCCTCGAACTTAGCAACCCCGACCTAATGACCAAATCCCAAGGTACGCAAAAAGTTCTGTCTCCTTGACCAGCAGAAAACAGAGAGAGACAGAGAAGAAATCAATCAGTGCCGTTCGTTCAATCCTTCCAAGCTTGCTTATCCCGTGTGTGCAATATAGAACCAAACTTTTATCTGTGCGCATTACACCACCACGACTGTCTTGCATCAATCTTATTGCACCGCTTCAATAGCAGAGCGGGACGCAAAGTAGCTCAATGATCATGGGGCCTTTCGCGAAACAAACAAACGCTCTCTTGAACGGATTCCTTCCTTCGAATGTGTGAGTGAATTGAAGCAGCATAAGATACAGACGCTTGAAAAATCATTGAATGAATGGCAGAAAACGAGGGAAATTTTGAACAAAAGCGGGAAAATTCAGGATTCGGAAGTTGGTGTTCGTAGCGAGATTTCAAACGGATGTGGAGTGCGATTCGTTCTATTGTGAGAGTGATGACGTGCAAGAAAACGAGACTTGTGTGATGCAATTCGGGCATTGCGCCACGATGACGAGAAAAGCATCCATCCTTGCAACTCCATTGCCGAAACCCTAACCCTAAAACGAATTGGTGAAGTGACAAGGCCGCCTGAGAGGCCGGCATTTCCGGAAAGGGCTATAGGCCCTCCCCCTCGAACACCCAAGACTAGGATTTTCAGAGTTCAAGACTATTTCCATCAAAAGAGAGCAAAACCATCGAAAAAAAGTTACAAAGAGGATGCAAAGCAATGTGGGAAGCAGATAAAGCCAGAGTGAAGACAAGAGTGATGAACGTACATGATGTCAAACATTTCAACCTGTCGTTTATCCTACTTAACAATCAACAACAAATATCAATTTCAGACAGCTCTCCCATGTAGCAAACACCCAAGACTAGTATTCAATAAATAAAAACTCAAGACCACCATGACACAATTCCTACAACAAACCTGACTTCCACCTTCAGAGCCGCATCTGAAACTTTCTAATCCAACAAGGGCTCCAAGCTAGAGTTGTCATCTTGAGGAATCGCTTGAAGCTGGCGTTTAGCTCTGGTTTCACATATTCTCTGAAGTGTTAGATGGAACAGAAAATAACTTTGAAGAGGTCGAATTCTCCACCTTCTTCCTCCCGTCTTAAAAATAAATTTAATAAGACAAGCAAGTTCCCTCAACTTCCTAAGATTTTGAGCAATTCGATTTAGATAAGGCCGAAAAGCACTCAATCAAACAACCTTTCTACCTCAACTTACAGAGTACTTGGCAATTTCCTCGCTCATGAACATGTAAGTGCCAAATCCCCCCCTCTCTTCCCCTTAATTACCCTCGAAAATTCCAGAGAACAAACGACATTGACCATAGCATGAATCAGCACGTTGCAGGCACTTTTTAGAAGAGGAAACGAAGAAATTGGAGCTCGAAAGGATAAAAGCTTACCATGGCTGTGGCCGCGTAAAACCCTAACCTAATCCCTGGTTGAGGGATAAAGCCGGCCAGGGAGCCGTGTCACTGGGGCGCTCCATGGCCCCAAGCGCAGACCAATCCGGGCCATTGGAGCGCCCCGGGCCCATCAACGGCCGAAATGCGTCCTGGGCAGCCACCCCTGCCGGGCTGCGGGCAGGGCGGGCGGGGCGGGCGGGGCCTATGGAGGAGGGGGGTAGGGTGGAGCCAGGCTCTGGCCCAGGGTCCGGGAAGTTTCTGGCAGGGTCGGTCAGGATCCTACTGATTTTAGATCCAACTGGTTAAATGTTGGCATCTTCCGGTTTTCCTACATTCATGAGATATATTCTATGGAATCCTCTAAAACGATCGGTAAATTATCTTAAGTCTTGAACTTCAACTGGATATTTCTTGAACTCAACCGGTTCTTCTGCAACTAACCGGTAAATTTTCTTAAGTCTTGAACTTTAACAAATTTAACGGTCCAAACCTATAGTTGCAGATAAATTGGTTGAGTTCGAGAAATAACCGGTTGAAGTTCAAGACTTAAGGAAATTTTATGATCAGTTGTAGATGAGCCGGTTGAGTTCGAGAAATAACCAGTTGAAGTTCAAGACTTAAGGTAATTTACCGATTAGTTGCAGACGAGCCGGTTGAGTTCGAGAAATAACCGGTTGAAGTTCAAGACTTAAGGTAATTTTCTGATCAGTTGCAGACAAGCCGGGTGAGATCCAGAAATAACCGGTTGAAGTTCAAGACTTAAGAAATAACAATTTTCCACATGCACCTCTCTTGATTGTGCGCTTGTTTGCCACAATTGCACGGTCCACCCAAAACTTTAGACACTCCAACTACATGGATTGTAGCATTGTCATGCAGGTCACGCCAATGTTAATATGTGAATGCCTATACATATTGTAACCATTCATGCAAGTTGTGTCAAGAAGAAGCAATATTAGTATATGCCACCACTTGTGGACCATATTATGTACATGATAATACCCCCTCATTTGGTCTTGTACATCTACTTCGCGGAAGTGGCGTTGGTACAGTCTAACCTCGTTAGTACGACACTCGTTAAGACGACACCCTCGATATTACGACACATTTTTGCGCGACCAAACTTCTTAGTTCAAAACTCCCTCTTTTAGACGACTATGACACTCGATAATACGACACTTAGAGCGTGCATTTTGTCATATTAAAGAGGGAATAAATGCTAAAATTCCTTTCATCCATGATATGTACATCTAGAATACATCCATTTTCACTTGGGAACTACTTGAGAACTTCACTTATCATTGGGAACTTAATGATACTTAGGGTTACAAGTGTAGAATGGACTTGGTTTAGGGTTAGAGGGGCCTCCTCCCTAGTATGTTGCCTCTTGTGCACTCTCTTGGATTCTTGCAATCTCCAATCTTTGTGCACTCTCTTGCATTCTTGCAGTTTCCAATTCAATCTTTCAAAATTCAATACAAGAAGAAACTTTTGCAGTGGGTTTTGTCACAATATGATGATGCTACATTGAAGGACTTAAGGAAGGTGGTGCCCAATATCAGACAAGCTATCATGTGGAGTTATGAAGTATGCAGTGAGTTGGATGCACAAATAGTCAAGAATTGTTGGAGGATGGCGCGTATATTACCTGCAGCATGGAATGCCGATTTTGCCTTAGTTGATGAAAGGGAGAAGAATAGAATGAGAGAAGAATCAGATGAACTTGGTGCTCTGATTTCAAAATTGCGATTGGGTGATGATGAGATGTCTATCGAGACTTATATTCATATGGAAGGGGAAGAGATTACTGAGCTAGAATTGACAACTGATGAGTTGGTGGATGCCGCTTTGGGAGTCAATCATGCACAAGGCTTTGATCTTAATGTTGATTTGCATTCAGTAGATGTGGATGATGTTGCTCCACCTACAGTAAAGCTTAGTGATGCTAAACATCATGCATCATTGTTGTCTAATTTCTTATTAGACAACTCTTTACATTTTGGTGTTAATGAAATTATTAGTTTTCAAAAGCTAGTAGGGAATTTAGAGAAGATGACAGTTGCTAACTTAGGTAGGCAACACCAGAGATCTTTGACCTCTTATTTCAAGAGTTCTTGAGAATTTTTGTATTTGTTTGGAGTTATAAGTTATTATTTCATACACTTCCTAAACCCTAAACTCAATGTATATGGTTTGAATCTCATATTTCTTATGTTTTTGTATTCCCTCGATAGTACGACAATTTTAGGCCATTTGTCATATTAACGAGAAGACGACACCTTGATAATACGACATTTTTTGCGTTTCCCAAAGGTGTCATACTAAAGAGGGAAAACAGTAGTGCAATGCAACCAAAGAGCAAGGGATGTCATTAAGGGTTTGGGGTTTGGTAGTTTCTGCCTAATAATTAATTAAAGTGCGAAAGTATGTTAGGCAACCCAAAAAAAAAAAATCTAAAATTGGACATATTCCAAAAGTTATTTTAAATAAGTTTGACATTCATCCAAGGCGTTTATATAATTCATGAATGGTTTTCCTAATTTCATCTATGGCGGCTACGAATAACCTAAACATTTCCCTTAACCAACATTCCTTACCCTAAATTTTGTCTTTTACTTGTTTGTCAAGATTCTAGTGAATGTCACTAGTATTGTTGTAATTTTAGGCACTCTTTGAATGTTGTTTCCTTTTTTTTGATAGTCAACGAAAATAATTTCCTAAAAAATTAGGCACCTTTGAAATTAATTATTTTATGCCCAGGCTGCTAGAGAGCTTCGATATTGTAAACCAAAACAAGTTCATACAACATCTACAAGTGTACAAGGTGGGTTCATGGTTCATTGTTTTAGTTGAAAAATATACCTTAAAACCCCTAATTCTAAACCACATTGGGGTTCCAAAACATATTAGGAGTAACATATTTACATTTTCCAATTAGCTCACTTCTTTTGGGATATTAAACATGCACTTAGTAGATATTAAACATGCTCCAATTAATATAGTATCCTTTATCAAAATGGGAATTCTCTCTTCTTAATTGGTCATACATGTCCACCCGATTTATTTTAAACTACACTTTTACATGCAATAGGTTGCCCCAAGTTCGTTTATCAACATTCCACTATTTTGGTATATTTATTATTGCAGGAACAAAAAACGGGAAGCATGTCTTTACTCTGGTTGCTATACAATCAAATTAACAAAGTCAGAAGTTTTTGTAATCTGATTTTGCATCGATAAGGGTAACTCGTGTTTGGGAAGGCAACCTAATTGCACATATCAGTGCACATTATGTTCACAGTCCAATCTTACTAAAATAAATATTTTTTAGTGTCCGTTCATAGATGCACATCTATTCGCACTCAAATGTAATTGTACAGATAAGCAACTGAGTGAGTCCCACTTACCTTTTCTCTTCTTTACTTTTTGTAAACAAATGGAGTTCTCCATTTATTTGGTAGCTAAAGAGGAGTTCCCAGCCTCATGGACTATCAACATCATTCAAATGGTCTCCAAATCTGGTGAAAGACATTCCCCAAGAACCTAGAGGACCATAATCCTAGGAACAATCTTCAGCAAGCTTTTTTATGGCTCAATTTTAGAAAAAATAATTAGTCGATGGGCAGAATTGAAAGGAGTCAGGACGAGAGGCCAAGCAGGTTTCAGGGATTAGGTCACTAACAAAATCGGGTACTTTGCCCTTAGCAGATCTCCCTCACCTGCAGGAGCTGTTTCTAAAGTCTGAAAGTCAGAGGGCAACAAGTGGACACCATTCCTATTCTATTTTATCATTAAAGAACTGATTTTATTGGCAGCTTCCGTAATCAATCACTGAGAATGCATCATTATGAACTGCCACCCACGTATTGCCACGTGTAATAATAGCTTGTTAGATAGATTGCTGTGCCATTTTTATTCTCTGCGACATACAGTAGAACATGGTATGTACAGTTGTCTCTCAGAATCATTTGTAAGCATGAGAGGTGAATCTGAGAGTAGTTTGGTTACTATACACCAGGTGTGGTCCTACTGACACACAAAAATCCACATAGTTTGTTTTCAGCTGTCAACAGAGCTATTGTCTCCCCACCTGACATTGTATTTAGCAGCCAAGTAATGTGCACCTACGGGCCCCCGACTACCATAAGGGTAAAGCTCGGGGCTAATCCTCCGATCTTCCAATTGTTTTAGTAGCGGAGTGAACAATGCCCATGCAGCATCCAACTCATCACTCCGGATAAAGAGTCTACGCTCACCCTCGATCGCGTCAAGTAAAAGCCGTTCGTATGCATCAGGAATCTCGCGATTATAGCTGCCAAGAGCAAGGTAACACAAATCAGTAGATACAGAGCCAAATGCCTATTAGCAAACTAAGTTTAATGAGCTTAAACTTATAGCAACACCTCTCTCAAGACCCTAACTACATTCTGCAATAACTATACACCCAAGATTACTGAAAATCACAAGGGTTTTCAAAAAATTCCATCATGTGCATGATTCAAATGATTACACAAAAATGTCACTGCTTCTAAAATTACGGTAAGTGGGCCTCAAGTGGACACTTCTGGCTCTGCACTCACTTCTCCTAGAATAATAAACAGGCAATTAGTACAAGATGATTGGTGAATCCATTGTAAAGGACGTAGCCATTTTCCTTATAACTTTTGGAGCCGGATTTAATATCTCATTTAATATCAAAGTGAACATTCTCTTATGAAATGACCATAAAGGTAACCCCCCCCCCCAAAAAAAAAAAATTATGTTCATATTGACGACTGAACCTAAATTCGTTAACAAGTTCTGAGCACATTATTCAATCTCTTTTGAACCCATGTTTTTAGTGTCCTTTCTTAGATCCACACCACTCAAATATACATGTCCAATAAAGATAAGTATCAGAATTAGGCCCAGTCACCTTAGTTGGAGACATGCACAACATGGTGACCTCTCAACAACTCTCTCCTTGAAATAAAGTGGGTGGCCTCTCAGAATGAACCACTGTGACATGCATAGATAACTTGTTGATGACAACCTCAAACTCTAGAGCTGTAAAGGTGCAGCAATGGTTATAGCATCATACCGATCAGCGTAATGAAGATTCAAATTAGAACGGTCCAATCGCATGCCAAGGCCTGGCACCTTGTTATTAATTTTAAGGTAAATGGCTTCATCAGGTTGCACCCTAATGACGAGCTCATTGGTTGCTTGGTCAAGGTCAGTCCCAAAGCTGCGTTTGTAAAGGTTCCCAGGCACATGCCGAAATTGCACCCGAATCTCCGCTCTGGCAGCACAGAACATCTATTAGAACTTTATAATGAAAAAGTTCAACATTAGCACTGCATAAGCACTCTAGATTACTAGGAGAACTGACAACTAAACCTTAAAACCCTAAAACCATAACCCATTGGCCCTTACATTGCAAAATGTACCGAGAAGAGCTCTCCATTCTGACAAAATTTGATTCACCTTCCTTTGATTTTTGCAACATGTCATGCTCACATTGGCTAATATCCTGAGTGGAAACTACATTTTGGCACTAGCAAAGATGAAACTAGTCTAAGGTGACTGTGAACTTTGTATTAGACAATTTAATATCCACCACATTGAGAAATTCACATAAAACATTGGAATTGATAACCTTTAAGTTGTGGAGAAGCAATAAGTTGTGGAGAAGCAAATGTCAATAGGTAGTAGGTAACTCCAATCTTGATCTAATCTCAAGAGTCATGATATAATTTAATATGATATTATCAAAAACATTTCTCTTAAAGATAGTGTTTGATCAAAGACTAAAAATTGATTAGAACATCAAAAACGTGAAATTGATCTGAGATTGCATTAATACCCTTTTCTTTGCAGAGCCTTGCCAGCCTTCATAAGGAAAGGAACTCCATCCCAGCGTGCATTGTCAATAAAAAGAGCAGCAGCAGCAAATGTCGGAGTAAGGCTGTTGTTTGGAACAGTTTTATCTTCAGTATAAGCAGGGTACTTAATTCCTCCACGGGTATGGCCCTTGTATTGGCCTATTACCACATCGTCAACATCCAGTACTCTCATAGATCTGAGTACTTTCACCTGTTACAGAGGAATACATGTCAATAAGGGTTGGTTTACACTAGGGCCCAAGACCAAAGAAACTCTAAAATCAAGGGATTCTATTGCCGGTCCAAGGTACAAAAAAATAAAGTGGCACTAATGTGGCATCACTATCCTGCCAAATCTCAGCAGTCCCCACTAAAGAAAATACTCCTGATTCGTGAAACCAATCTTGAAGCTTGGATCCGATCTTGACTTCGAAAGTAGGGTCCATTAAGGGTCTTTTGAAACCCAAGTTTCTTGGACCTGGACCCTTACATGTTTTAACCCCCACCCTAATATGTGCAAAAACTTCATCTTTCATTCCACATCTTCGCAGTAGTAGCGTCAGATTAGGGGCACTTCACACCAGAGCTTGAGGGCCCATGCCCATTCAAAACTGAATCTCTCATTGGTAGAAAGTGCCAAAACCGTCCCACTTCACTTTACACTGGATACTAGTGAAAGACGTAAGAGACCAAGGAAGTCTGAATGGATGAAAAAAACTACATGGAGTCCTACATGGAATACAACGGATTATGTTTCATGGTCTGCCAGGTTTTGCATCAAGCCCACCTCAAAGAGATTGGTCTAACATGAAACTAAGAGACTATGACACTTCAGCATCTCACAATGTTACGCTTGATATAGTGTAACTTATTGTGCAGAAGGGCCCACATGCATAGGGTGGGAGTAAAATAGCATTCAGTTCAGAGCCAGGACACGTATGTCTTTACACTACACTTGAAGACCCATGACCATATAAAATTCAATACCAACTTTCCATGGCATGGCCTTTGGATGAGCTTAAAGGGCCCTCATCCCAACCCAAATTGGAAAAAAGGAAACTCATGAAAGAAGGAAAAACCTTTTCATTTCGGATGTCTTCAGCATCCAAGCTGACAGGTGGCTCCATTGCAAATAGTGCTAGAATCTGAAGAAGATGATTTTGCATGATATCTCGAATGATACCATAGTTATCAAAGTATCTGTATACCCAGATGACACATACCCCTTTCAGAATGTAGCCATGCAGCCTCGTAGTGATTTAATAATGCAAACATAGAAATCCCTTCAACACAAGATAAACAACTACACTTCAGCAAAGGAGATACTACCTCTACTAAAATTCCTTAATCCTAGAATCATAAGTATATATAGTCCAGTTTACTGTGACTTGCATTGAGAAGTTCAATAGGGTTATCCATGAAGTCTCCAAATCAAACTCCGGGTGTCTGGGTTGAAAGGCGAGTTTTAGTGCTCATGCATAAAGTTACCTAAATTTTCTTAAGGCTTACATTAACATGCTAAAAGAGTGGAGCTGGGCAAAAAAACTGCCTTTCTAGCTTGTGATACTAGGATCACTTGGCCTATGCAAGCTGGAACTTAGGGTGGCAAGTCCCACGGGTGAGACACTTTTTTAGATCCTAAAGTTCTCTTACAAGTTTTGGAAGAGGAGTTCCAAGAGTTTCACCCAACTTACAAACTCAGCCTCCAACACAAGAAGCTCTGACAAGCTCTTGATGAAAAAGTCCCTCAAAGTTTCGCCCCTCTTTAAGAACCCCAGTGCATACCCATGAATCAGTCAAACAGAAAAAGAGTGCCACATTTCTTACCCTCCACGTCCCTCTGTCCCAAAATCTTCAGAAAATATGAGTTGCACATTTCGAATGTATTGGCGTGACCAAAGCGGCTCAAATACCAGATTCGAGAATCGCAACACAGACAGATTCTCTACAAGCTCTTTCCCCAGATAGTGATCGATTCTGCATGTGTATATAACAAGTAATTAATACAGAATTAATATAGAATACCATGCATCCACATGCTATTATTACAGGGTTGGCAACTACAAAGAGTTCAGAACAAACATGCACCAAATGTCGCTTGTCAGAAACATTATCAAGTCAGAATTTTTTCAAAAGAGATTGCAACCAAAAGAGATTTACATTTGGAGTTTGGTGGCCCATGACTATTGAAATCTACAACCCTATATGGCAAGACTGTCCCACTTCACTTTGAACTAGAGCTTGAATGCCAAGGAAACTTGAACAAATGAATAACCTCCACAGATTCCAACATGGCATGCAATAAATTATGTTTCATGGTCTACCGGATTTTGAGTCAAGCCTACCTCAACGAGGAGTCTAACACAAAACTGAGAGACAATGAAACTTCAAAGTCTCACAAACCCTTCATTTATTATAGCTTATTGGGTGGAAGGGCCCACATGATTAGGATGGTGATGGAATAGCATTTGGTTGACAGCACAGTCGCATATTTCTTTACACACTTAACGACCCACGACCACACAAATTCAATTTCAATTGTACATGGTCCAGCCTTTGAATGAGTTACAAGGGCCCTCACAATTTTATGGTCACAGCCCATTGTGCAAGTAGCCCTCACTCACACCCTCACACTCAACATTAGAATAAGTTGCACACAGTAAGAAAGTCCAACCTGTAAATTTGATCTTCCTGCAAGTGCAATTTCAAGCCTCGAGTAAGCTCAGCGGAGGATTCAGAATCCCGACCAAAAGGCTTCTCTACAATGACACGGGTCCAGCCGTTTACTGATGAAGCAGCCCGGCTGGAACACCGTGCCACATCCACAAAGATATCAGGAGGAATGGAGAGGTAATAGAGTCGATTTGCCACCCTGCCACCCTGCCATGCCATGTCATCCAAATTCAATGCATTGACAGCAATAAACAAATACATCCAAGTAAGAACACCCAACTAACCTTTATCCTCCTCTAAAATGCAAGGCTTTTTCAGGTGAATTTGTACTGTAACATGCTTTGTCAACTCAAATTCATATCACCTTGCTGGTTTGCTTTTGGCACGACTACTGTGCCGAAATTTTACAAATCCTAAGTATAACAATTTCATCTACAAACTACACTTTTGTACATTCATGGTACTGCACCTATAAGGTATTCAGGCCTAATTTGGTTACTTATCTTATTCAGACATCTTTATTTGAGTGGTGTGTGGTTAGGTGCAGATCTAAGAACAGACACCGAAAAGGAATCATACATTTAGTACAGATTGGACTATGTGCTCATAATTTGTTGACTATTCTGATTCAACAGTCGACCTATATGATTAATTATAAGAGGAAAGAGAATCCTCATTTAGATAATCAACAAATTACTCAAAAACTATAAAGAAATAGATTATGACCTTGATTTATTTTTGCTACTCATTTCATCCTAATCATGTGTTTGATATCCCAGGAGAAGTGGACTAATTGTAAAAAGAAACCATTTAAGAGCCGTCTACTTTAAACAAGTTAATCTGCAATTAATCATGAGAGGCTTGACGATTGCCTTCCAAGTATAGTTCTACAAGGCATGGAAAAAGAATAAGAGACCTCATGTTCCTGGAGTTTAGTGGATAGCTCGCTAAATGAAGTCTCTGAATTGTACTGGCCACAATGGTAGAAACACCGCTTCAAAAACTCCTCCTGCTTGTCCCCACAATTTTCTCTGCAGCCAAACTGCCAATTTCAGACTCTTGTATGATTTAAGAATTTAACTTGTACTCATATGACAGAATGCTGCAACAATAAGATTTAAGATCTGAACAAAACACACATTAAGGAATACATATCACAAAGAGTTTACACTTCCCAGTGACAAAATTTAAAGGATTGAGAACTACCAACAATAAATATGAGGCATCAAAAACAGACCAAAACAAACAGTGGTACTACCTTTGATCGATCCGGCATGTGAGTGTACCCGAGATCATATCCCGTAACTTTTCATCGGTCATATTGCTCCGAGCAAAGCCATAGATTGTGAAGTGCTGCAATGACACATCTCAAATCCAGTTAATAGAAAATCTGAGAAATTTTAGGAAAAGAATGAGTAGCACTGTCCTTTTGCACTTCCAACACCAGCATCAAACTCTCATTACATGGATTTTGAGCCCACACATTAGAATCTTGGGGCAGGTCACATGCAGAATAAATTTAACTCAACACCTATAGAAAATCCTAATCTGACCTCTAAGTAGATTAGTTGCCGCAACCTTTATTCTTAGGAGCCTATATCGCAACTTAATTTATTAGCACAAGAACCCCTCTTGCAAACCAAAAAAGAGGATCTATCAAACAGAAAATGGGAAGAATTTTATTTTATTTTTTAAAAAGAAAAAACTGGGGCTAACTATCCACATGTCAGCTTTAAATTCACAAGCAAGTGGCACTTTCTCCCCATGGGAAATCACATGAGTAAATGAACTGATGACCAAGAGGACTTTATTTCTCTGCTTCTAAGGGTATGGAGGGCCTATGCGATTGTTTGAAGAGAAAGAGGATCTTCAGAACTTGACCTCTTATAACTTCTGCATCTCAACTCCAATTCTGATAAAACTGGAATGACAATCTTTGTGATACATTGCAAATGCTGACCATATGAGAAAATTCCTGGTCGGATCCAACGGCTAAATTGTCTGTGGAGTTGAAAGTGCCCTCACTTTCATAAAACAAAACCATCTCACAATGAGAACCCCTGTGAACAAGAGATAGAAGAATTGCATACCTTAGGTAAACAGCCTTCGTAATAGAGAGCAAACAAAGCAGGAAAGATCTTTTTTTTGGCCAAGTCTCCAGATGCTCCTACAACAGTGATGCTAACTGTGGTTTCAGTCGAAACTGCGCCACCGTTCAGTGATGCAGATTTAGGTGACTCATCATCTTTTTGGATGACCACTGCAGACTTAGGTTTTGGTGATCTCTCGCCTGTTTGTGCACCCCAATATCATCAATCAGAATACAAAAAAAACTGCACAGATAATTCCACCAAATTAAACTACGCAAAAACCGAAACAAAAGAATGTAGGGACCCCAACATCAATCAAAAACACAGAGAATTTACACAGAAAATCCACCAGAATTTTTTTTTATAAAACACAAAAGAACCCAAGGCACCCCAACACACTATATCCACCAAAAACAAATCACAAAAAAAAACCCAGAGCACCCAACCAACAATGAGAATACAAATAAGTTGCAGACAAAGTACACCAATTTCACAAAACCCACCAAAAAGAAAATCAAAAAGAAAATCCAGAGCGCCGCAGATTTTAGCGATTGCTGATGTCTCCCCTGTTCACACCCCAACGTCAATAAGATTACAAACAATTTGCACACAACATCCACAAATCCCGAAACCCGCCCAAAAAAGATCCACCAAAAGTCTCGAAACACAAAATCACAAGAACAAAGAAACCCAGAGCACACCCAACATTAATCAGAACACAGAGAAGTTGCACACAACCTCCACCAATTCACAAAACCTACCAGGAACAAAACAAAAAATCACCAGAAACCAGAAACCAAAACAAAGCGCCACGGCTTTTGGTGATGTTGTACCAATTTCCCCCTTACTTGCACCCCAACATCAAACAGAATACAAAGAAAAGTTGCACACAAAACCACGAAAGAATTACAGACCACCGCGCAGTCGGGGTGGTGATGATGATCTGTCCCCTGCTTGCTAGCGCCGAATTCACAAAACCCCAAATCCCCAATCCCAGAATTAAAATCCAAAAAAAACACGCAAACAACATTCATCGAGAGCGCGCACTGACCATCGGGGCTCTGCACAGGCACTCCCGCAGCCACGGCGAAGACAACGACTCGGCCATTGCGACGTCGAGTATTCCTAAGAATGGATGTTGAAGCTAAAGGCAGCTTCGCATTCACCCCATTCATCCCTGCGCCCCATCGCCGCAGCAGCGTTGACGACGACGATGATGATAAACCCTGTTGTGTGGGAATACCATTGGAGCGCTCCTGCTGCTGATGTGAATTGTGGTTGAATAGAAGGCGGGGTGATTGCTGCTGCGGCGAGATTCCGCAATGGACGAAGAGCGCCTTGGAGAGCGCCATGGCGAGTGGATGATGATGATTGATGATGAATGAAGAAAGAGGTAATCAAGTACAGTGGTGCATCGCAGGAGGAGAAGTTGGAGGAGGAGGAGAACGGGGTGGAATGCAAGAAAGAATGGCGATGGTTCCAACAATGACTCCTCACTTCCGAGCTCGCTTCACTTATTTAAAGTTAGGGGGGGTCATTGATCGAAAGGAAGGAATCTCTTGCACTGCAATGCCAGTGCACTGTGAACACAACAGCGTCGTCCTAAATGGAATGTAGGGAGCGTCCTGGGAGGTTGTTCGGGCGAAGGAAACGGTGAAGAGCACAGTGGACAGGGAAGGAACACCGGTCGCCACTTCCTTCCAGGGTTTGGCCATTTGGCACTTGGGAGCTGAGGTAGCTTAGGGTTTCTCCCCACCTCCTCCTCCTCCCCCCCTCCTCACTCCTCCCCCCTTCAATTCTTATTATTAGGGCTCTCATTCATACTTGCCGATTCACTCTCCCTCTCCCTCTACTTTAGAACACACGGCCAGGGCGACGCCCTCACCTCTTTGAGCTGGGCCCCCCCCCACCCACAACATTTCAGGCATGTGGGTGTCATGTTCATGTTCCCCTCCTGCTCCGGAGTAGATTTTACACAACACAAAACTCGTGTTGCATTAGCAAATCCACGATGAAACATCTGCAAAACCCGGACTGAAAATCGGACTTCTTCATATTTAGTTATGCTCATTGGGATTGCATGTTTATTGGTTCCTTAACTGGATGCATCGGTCCTCCCGCTCGTGCTCATTGTTGAGTGTAGAGTGGTTTATTAAAATTTGAAGACGTAGTCCAATTTCCTTCAGACCATGTGTTTCTTAATGATGTTTGCTCTTTGATCCTGGCCGAACCACGTACCGATCAATCTAGGGGTCGAATTAAGAAAAACGGGCCACTTAAGACCCATCTACCTTATCCAAAGTGAGAATGCACTCACTTATATTATAGCATGTATGTTAGATTTTTATTGTTTTAATCCTAGAATCAACGTTAGGGACCCCTTACCCTAACTCCTAAACCGGGTCCCTAAGTCTAGAGGGACACACTTGAATATTAAATTAACCACAACTATATAGGGTTTAGGTTTTACTAGACCCCTTTATTTGGGTAATGTTGGTGGGGGGGGGGCAGTTCAAAGAGTTGGGTGTTTAGTCTTGGCCCTCTTTGAGTTGGGACCCACCAACATTACCCAATATGAGAATGCAGTCATTTATATCATAGCCTATATTTTTTAAGAAGATTTGCCCTTAAGGTCAAAGCATTAAAAGTGCCGGATTAGTTTAGAGGGACCCACATAAATATTATTCTCGCACATATGAAGGTTAGGTTTCTACTAGATCCCCTTTACCTCAATAATTTTGGTGTGGTATAGCTCGAGAGGTGGGTGTCTAGCCCTAGCCACACTAAGTTGGGTTTTGCAACAAGTTTTTCAACCACAAGTAACCAACCATGTTTATTGGGGCGGATATCATAGCCTGATAGCGAGTGGGGCGGAAAATCATTTAGAATAATCAAGCCTAAAGTTTTTGGGAATTATTAGGTCTAAGGGCCTAAATGAAAGGAAAAAGGGGTTTTTTTTTAAGAAATCATCAAAATGTCAAATAATTAGGATTTGGTGCGTTGGAACAACTCAATCCAAAGTCAATGTTTCACATGCATTGACAACACATTGTATCATGCGCATTCATTGTGGCATTCACATGAAGTCAACTTGGTGTTCATGTGTTAGGTAGTGAACCTCTCAAGTTTAAGAATGTAAATAATTTGAGAGCATGTGCAGCCACAATGTTCACAACCCTAATTATCACATTGAGATCGCATAACATAAACCCTAAAGGTTAACATCACATATTTAGCCACCACGAATGAATGAAAAAAAGTTACAGTATATGGATTTGTATGTAAAGCATGTTATGTGCCAAAATAAACAAATATGTGCATACATATTTGCCTAATTTTTCATAATTTTGTACAGACCGCCTAAGCTCTTTTCTTGAAATTGATTAATTGTCGGGCAACTTTTGCCCACACCTAAGACCTACAATATACATAAGGGTCTAGGTTCAAGAAACACGGGTCCAAAATACCCCTAACTAAATGGCGCTTATTTTTGGACTCAAGATTGGATTGAGGATTGGTTTCTCAAACTAAGAGGAGTTAGTTTCTCAAGTTAAAAGACCACCAAGATTTGGCGGGAAAGTGGTGCTACACGAGCACCACTTTGTTTTTTGCACCTTGGACCTTGAATCTTAGTGTAAACTCCTTGAGTTTATAGTTTTGTTCTCAGCTAATAGGATCACTTGATTTGGGAGTTTCTTCGATATGGACTCTTAGTATAAACCGAACTAAGCAATCAAACCCTACTAGGAGGCAAAGCATTTAATTGACATTAAGTATATTCAGACAAGGCATATATGCAAAGATAACAAGGGATGTGCACTTGTGGTGACAAAAACATCATACAACAATAGCAAAAGCAACAACACAACAACCACGACTTTGAATGTTTGTATTCCATGTTTACCAACCATCATACATCATAGAGGGCTCCTTATTTCATCTTTACATGTGCCATAATGCAGTTTCCACGTGGGATACGAGTGGGACTTGGCAAATGTGAGCATGACATGTGACTTATTTTGAGGGGGAATTAATTGATTTGTGTCATAATAGGGAGCCCTATTGTGGCCCTATTGTGGGCAATTCTAACCCCGCAAATACTTTGGCCATTAAAGTTACCCATAAAAAAATCCAAAAATAAAACTCTAGGTGGGTTGGTTGAAATGTGACTTGAGAGCATATTTGTAAGGCACCCGAGTTTTCTTAAGGAAAATTTTGATCTTCAAAGAGTTGTGTTTTTCTTCCCATCTAGTTGTACTAGGATGGGTGGGCCAAGCTTGCCTCGGATAAACTGATCCGGGATTTGAAGTGACAAATCCCATGGACAAACCAAACCTTATTTGAGATGTTGAAATTTTCTTCAAACTTTAAAATTAGGATGGCAAGAGGAGGTTCAAGGAGTTTCACCCAACTTTCAAAATTAGTCTACAACACACAACAAGCTAACGATCTTTTGATACAAAATTCTCTCAAAGAAGGGCAAAACTCCAAGTTTGGTCCCTTGTTTTGGGTATGCATACTTAAAGAGGATTGATCACATGAGGCCCACGTAGATGCCTTATACCATACATTTAGGTCCACTTGGGCCAATTTGTGCCTAATGTTTAAATTTGAAATTGTATGACTTAGGCACTTCATTGAGAATGTTGAATATCTTGAACACATGGATCTAGTAAGATTTAAATATGTAAATTGCAACATTTCAAATATTGAAGATGCAAAAACCTTGCACATGATGAACTCATGCATTGATAGTGGAGGTATCTACTAATCCAATCATAGTTTTGGTTGGAGTTGGTTGTTTTGCACACAATACTTCCCATGTTCAATAGGGTTTACGTGCATGCTTGGAGTTGATGTAGAGGTTTGAACAAAGAATGTTTTAGATTGGTTCATTGAGGGCCAAACTCATTTTGACATGCCAAGAGGTGCTAGAATGAAATTGGCCCTGATAAAATGACATCGAATATTTTTTCGTCCAAACCTCCACATTGACTCCAAGCATGTGTTGACAACTTACCAAACATTGATTTTCTTGTATGCAAAACAACCTACTCCCAACCCAAAGTTCGGTTGTATTAGAAGATCATTGTAGTGTGTGAAATGTTTGAAAGCAAGTTTGTATCATCATTAGCTTCATTACATGTTCTATGGATACTTTTTCATGTACAAAAGTTTCTCAATACCTATCTGCAATTTACAAATAAAATGAAATATTAAAATTTTGGAAAGACAAGTATTGTCATGTACACTTATGCAAATGGTGAGTACAATTCCAAGGGTCCATCACAAAAGGAAAAATTGTGATGAACAATCAAAGGGTCATGTCATTATAGCCGAACATTCATAATGCAAATTATATATATGGTCTTCCTACAAATAAAATTTGATCATAATCATGAATCTCATACTTTACCAAAATTGTTGAAATCATGAATATTATACAATGGTGGAAAAAGTTGCAAGCTCAATATGTTCTTGTTGTGATCAAACTACGGGGGAAACTACACTAAATATCATATTTAGTTTCACTTACAATTCAGAGTTACACATTCCTATATCTTTGGACTACTAATGCATGTTTTTTAAAAACCAAGTAAAGATGTTGATGTTCTATAATGTTCAAACAATCAATTCAACCTTTGTTGGTAAAAAAGAGATGTAAAATTATAGTGTTGCGTAATTACAAATAATAAGTGACACTAAATATCATATTTAGTGTATCATAAGTGATATACGTTGGTAAGTGAGCACTTTGTGGTGTATAGAAGGCGATCATTCATGAAATTTCATAATTGAGATTATGGATGTGATAGCCAATTTTAGCATACTCATTTTTAAAAATATACTTATTTTTCTTGTAAGATCCAATGATTTGAAAATCTAGAGTCCCAATGTGGGACAACGTTAAGTAGATTTGGACATGTTTTCAAAAACTGAAATTTTGGTTAAATCCTATGAGGTAGATATGTCAATACAACTCCAATACACCTAAATTTGATGAGAGAATACTAAACCCTCAATGGGAACTTATATTTTAGGATATTAGAATATGATGGACAAAACCAACTTCATACTTTTTAATGTTAAATATATGGAATTAACTGACATGTAATGAGAAAATTCTAAAAACAACTGTGATGACTTTATGATAATTATAATCATCATTGCATATTATATCGGAGGATCCTACCGTACAATTCAACATGTTGTAATTTTAGAATGAGAAATAGTCCAGTTTTACATAGATATCAGTTGGATGTTGTGTGGTATTCCAGGAGCCCTGTTAGCAAGAATAATTTAGCAGCGACAACAAGGACTACGACAACAACCTTGAATTTGAAGGGAAAGTATGTAAAACTGGGCAAGGCAAAGAATTGAGGAGTGCTTTGTGTTCATGAAGTACAGGATGGGTCTAATTGGTCATTGCGATGCCAAAACCTACATGAAATACAATACTATGAAGCCAATAAGTTTTTGTGGATCGTGATGTCTAGCATAAGTGGGGATGAGTTTCTCAGTGGCAAACCTCTTATGTTTGCTGATGCTTATAAAGAGGAGAAATACAAGCAACAGTGGGTCAAGGGATTGAAGGTTTTGTTAGATGTGCCATTGGTTTTATTTGTTGTGTCACCTCATATGGAATCCAATAACATGGCTAATGTTGGTGTTGACGGTTTGAGTGCGATATCTGAAGGTGTGCAGAATAACACGGTGAAAATGCTAAGGAAATATGATGGCAAGGTGGCCAAAAAGGATCAAGCAAAGAAAGTGGTTGATTCCAGTTTGCAAGTTGGGCACCACTATTCATAATTGCCATAATGATTGTTTGCTAGTGTTGGATCTTGCAATTGTTGCGTGCTTGCTTCAAATGTGCAAGTTCCTGGTGCTCTTGATGTTTTTATTGTGGAGACCTCAACCATTGTGCCTATCCATGTCCATACGTCCATACCCAACAATTACCCTCGTTGGGTTAAGCTGTGGGACCCCTTGTCCCCTCCAGAGGAAGAACTCAAAAAGGTTGCCAATCAAAATGGTGAAAGAACTTCAATGTGTTTCAAAACACAAGAGTACATGTAGTTAGTGTATATTTACTGCTGCAAAATGGAGGAGACAGTAGCTCTTAAAGATTGTTGAATCAAGAAAGTGTTCCTGCCAGGTAGATCTTTTGGTGTCTGGAAGAACATGAACTGGGGGAATCCTTGAGAAGCCCAAGGGCAGTGCTCAAGTGTTCTGATCCTTTGCAGAAAGCTACCACCCCAGTTTTAGGCCTATCAAGACAACTGACAAATTGTCAACTGCAAGGGTCTACATTTCCCCACACTCAGCTATGGTACATGCAAGCTTAGGACGGTTATTTTGTCCTGTTTGCACATTCTCTATCTTCCTCATCACCAGCAATCCCTCTCCAAGTACACGCTGCAAATCCAACCCCATCCCAATGGTCAGAATGTCAGAAGGAAATAAACAGCACCAAGAGTACGACACCAGAATTCAATGCAGTTCTGTCCAAGGACAATGAAGCTTCAACTGCAAAGCTAGGTCAGATTTTAAAAGAGCACACTTAACTTCTGAGCTAATATACAGTAATTTATTTTGAGGATAAATGCAGGTGACTTGTCTTTCAATTGCAATTCTAATCCATAGGTCTGCAGGCAAGTCTACAGTAAATAGATGTTGACTATGGAGGAGGGTTGAGTTTTTATTCACTAAGGTAACATATTGACTAGAACTGGACATACTTGCACTTAAAAATAAATATTCTGGTGTCAGCAACTGCTGTCAAGAGGAGTCTTGGCAGATGTTCAATGACTACTTGCAGAGTTAAATGAAGATAAACATTTTAGTATAGAAAACAATGATACACCAGTACAACAATATGGGATAAATTGTAGTAAATTAAAGCCCTAAAACACAGTCCGAATTGGAACACATACAGCCTGGAAATGGTTCAGTGAAGATACCCCAAACACGACGTGCTTGTTGTCTAACCAGTCGCATTTGGCACATGTGATGAAGAACTGATATCAACAACCACAAGCAGGACTCTTAGCACACACGTAGAGAGACCACAAACGCACATGAAACAAGAAATATGATAAGAAAGAAAACAAGGAATCTGTGCACATATTTAGGAGTGATGGGTTTGAAAGAATGCTTCGATTGATGCTTAAATTTCCAAGACACTAATTCTTTGAAGAGGAAACTCAGATATGGACTTATTGCAAATGTTTCTCAGAAATGAGCAAAGCCAAGAAGTGGAGTAGCATGGGTACCTGGCAGCCATTAGTGTTTGGTCCACTGTTAGCCTGAGAGAAAAAAAAAAACAAAAAGCCTTGAATGAGTGATCCCAAGTAAATTACCACTCACAAACATACCACACTAAGAAACAGTAGATGGCTTTATCATTTAGGGTCAGTATTACAATTTTTACGAGGATGACCATGGATGAGAGAAAAAAATGGCCATCAATTTCTTCCCCTGAATACTTGAACGGCCTTTCAGTGCACAAATCTAGGTAATTTATTATGTGGTGGAAGGAGCTCTAGTCCACACTCTATAGCAAGGCAGTTGGAAGTGCTTAGCACTGGAACATCTGGAAACTGGTCTTAGGAAACGAAAATCTAAAATTATACCAGGCCTGTAAAGCAATACATGAAAGTGCAGTAAGTGCAGAGTACCATGGAGAGTAAGCCTGGGCCCGTGTGCTTGGCGATAAAATTTTCGTCATCAAATTTACTCCCATATATACTCACACAGCCACTCCCATCCCCCTTCACAAAGTCACCTCCTTGAATCATGAAGTCCTTGATAACACGGTGGAATGTAGAGGCTTTAAACCCAATTGGGTTGTTGTTTTTCCTACACATCTCACACAAGCTAAAATTGAAAACTTGAGCATGACATCAATCTAAGAAACGAGGAACAAAATCAACAGAATCCAAAGTAGACTGGATATGGAGTACAGCAACAAAGCTGTTGTCATTAATTGGTGGTACCTGAATTCTCCTGTGCAAAATTGCCTGACAAATACCCACCAAAGCACCTTGTCAGGTGTATTTTAACAATGCAACTCCATCCTGAATTCTAATTTTCTGAATGCAATGCAAGCATATCAAGAACCAACACCATATCTAGGACTCAGAAGATCTCTCCAGCCTGTTGCTCACAAAACATGGGCACCATTGATGAAATATCCTTGTAAGTATCGTATTCCAGACAACACTAACAGATACAGATAACCAGTAAATAAATAAAAAATGTAATCAAGAGGAATAGATAATCCCAAGATATTAGAGTTCCATACTCAACCTAGCGCAATCAAAATGAAACAATCAGGAACAACAATGTATTAGGAAACTACCAAGCATGCAGCAATAGCTAAATGGTAACAAGCCATTTCAATAGGCACTGAAGTACAAATTATGAGGGAGAAAATTTGATTTTTCAAGAAAGCACCCTTTCTTTTCTAAGAGGGCTTTGTACCCTAAACCCCTCTTCTTGCAAGCATATCTATGTGCAGCAGCTACTACATCATCGTAGATTGCACAAATTTCTTCGCTTGTGGTTTATAGCTTTCCAAGTAACAGACAGTTCCTGTGGTCCAGGCATATAGGCAACCGATACCCCTAAATTACAACTTTGAATAGAGGTACCGGCTATTCCAGCAAAGAGAGCTCACACATAAGAAATGTTGGATCTGATTGACTTAATATAGAATAGAAAATTTACTTCTTATATGTACAATCTCTGTGTCTCCTTCAATTGATAATAAAAAGGTACAAAACGAATGCTTCTAAATGACTACTAGACCCTAAACCCTAAACCCTCGGAAAACCATCTCTTGTTGGAATTGCAGATACAGTCATTCTTGACACAACTTTAAATCCTATACTGTAACCAAAAAGAAAAAGAAAAAAAATTCGGGTCTGGATATTAGTGTAACTGCACTAACGTAGAGTTACGAAGTTTCTCCTTCAGAATATGATATTGGACGACTACCCGGCAATTCCGACCATCCAAAAATTACAAGCAAATAAAAATCTACAGAACAAAAAATCTTTCAGACACAAACACATTGCTTTCAGTATATTCAAAAGTTTAACCTGGGCAAACCCGTTTCAACACCTCAAGGACTTTTCTCAACTATGGACGAGAATCATATTTAAGCAACCATTGACACCACCCCAACGCAAAACCTTTGTTGCTTCCCGCACCTCAAATCATAAACTCGCCATTGAGACTGGCCAGTGGCTAAATATCCCAATCCCTAAAACTAACAAATTATGCCATTTTTTCTCTTGCAATGTAGTTCAAAAGGAAGCACACTTGTGTTGGAGTGTCCCCCTACAACTTCGTTTATGGATAGATTCCCATCCCTATTTCAGAATGTAGTAATAGGCAGCCTCAAGTCTTTCTACCAATTGGACTATCGAGTTAATATTAGCAGCTATCTCAAGTGGCCTCCGTTACTCTACGGGATTAGCTTTCTGACACCATCTTGATGTACTTCTAGTCCCATAAGCCGTTTGGCTTCCTGGACTTCAGAATCAATTTCTTTTCAATTCGTTTCCTATTTATTATACAATCTCTTGACCGTTGGCTTTTCAGAGACAATCCAATGCCCTCTCCCCCACTCTTTCCCAGCGGTGGGACTCTTTAGGATTTAGGGTTTAGGGATTAGAACTGCTCCTACCCACCTGAAATTTTCTGCCGTCTTGGGGACAATGTCAGCAAAGAGCTCCATCTTGATTCGCCCGGCAGGCAAGCTACCAATGGTGACATCGAAGAAGACGATCGGGTTCTTCGCATTGGGCGGTCTCACATGCCATTCCACTGCTGGTGCTGGGGCCCCTCCTCCTACAGGTACCGCTGCCGGTGCTGTCGCTGCCATCTCTCCACCACAAACCACACTAAAACCCTAACCCACTTCTCTTCCTTGTAAGCTCAACTATTGCGTGTCACAAGAATTCCAGAGGTATGGAAACATGTGTGCTTGTAAGCATCGTGTTTAAAAAAATGCTTACAGATATAGGTCACCGGTAACCACTAACAAGTATCAAGACAGACAACTACTGCAGAGATTTTAAAGTTGTGACATGCTCAACCTAAGTCACAAGAATTCCAGATGCATGAACACAGTATGTACCACCAAACCCTCCTTCGCCCCTCCGCTTCA
Source organism: Polytrichum commune (assembly GCA_950295325.1). Taxonomy (NCBI): domain Eukaryota; kingdom Viridiplantae; phylum Streptophyta; class Polytrichopsida; order Polytrichales; family Polytrichaceae; genus Polytrichum; species Polytrichum commune. Next base: position 174,847 of record OX485808.1, read on the forward strand.
CAAAGCTATCCTGCACATGATAGTGAAACTCATCGTCATTGTCTAAATCAATCTCTCAACAAGAAAGATCGGTTGCTTCACCTGCCCAAATTAATTGCTTCACTAAAACCCTTGAACTCCGAACCCCAAAGAAGAATCCACGAAGGCGTTCCCGTATGGGAACTTGCGCTCTCATATGAGAACGTGATGTGAGAACGTGGTGGGTGTCCTCCGGAGCGTTGGAACAGAGAGAGGCGGTGAACCCCATTTTTTCAAATTTTCGTTCTGCTTTGGAGGGTGACTCGGGACTGCTGATGAATGCAAGTTAGCTACGTAGGTACTAGACAATTACTGGCTGTGTTGGGGCATGATGCAGCATCTGTAAGTTAGCATTACATGGGTCACAATCCATCACTTTCTACATTTGCTGTGTGGAGTCAGTTTATGGATAGTTGTATTTGGCAGTTTAGGGCTTAGGGGTTAGGGTGTCATGGTGTTGGTGATTTGAGACTCACATAAGCCATGTACCAACCGTGCAAATGTGTGTATCGATCCTTTGTCAACAACTTTGTCTCACTAAGTTTTCTCATTCACATTGAGCAACCTGCTTCTTCATACCTAGTCGATCTTGGAATTGCAAGAAAGCCTTTAGGCATGTAGGGGTTAAGTTAGGTTGTCATGTTGTTGGTGGTGGGTTGTGGGCTCCAGCTTGATGGTGGCATGAGTGCATTGCGTTATCGATTCACAGAAGACTTCTCCACAGGCGAGAAAGAAAGAAAGAAAGAAGATCATTTAGGTTGCACTGAAGAGATGAGCAGAAGCTGAAACCCTCGACATTCAGGTGACTTACTCTCCTTTTTCTAAAGAAACATAAAGCAGAGAGCTCATAATTGCATCCAATCCGAAACTTTGCCATGTAACATAATCCAGACAGGGTATGCTGCGTGTGTTTGTGTCTGGTGATGGTCATTGGATGGGTTTATATGTGAGGTTTTGGCAGGTCGAGTGTGTGAGAGGGTTAGGTTAGGTTGTCATGGTGTTCTCCTTGGGCTGGAGCACGAGGGCATGAGTGCATTGTTTCATTGAGTTGTGCAGGTAACCGGGGATGTAATTAAAGAGGAGGCATTAGGTGAGGTTGGAGTCAAAAGGATGAGCAAAATCCTCACATTGAGGTAAGTCATTGAAGAAACGTACAATTTCCTTCATTCCGTAACACGGTCATTGGAGGAGAGGAGAAGTTGGACCCGAGGAATATGACACATGAGGGACCCCCATGGGCTGATTCCAGCCCAAGCCCAAGCCCAAGCCGTTGCAGGTGCGGGGGAAGGATGATGATCTGATGGGTTATGTATGTCGTCGCATTTAGGGTAAAGGGAAGTGAGTGGAAGGATGGAGAGCTACCTGTACGAGTGTGTAAGAGCTTCCCTGCGGGGCTACTTGTACAGAAATGCGACGTTTCTGTGCGAGAGATTGTGCGCGGAGTTTCCTTCCGAGAGCAATGTGCACTTACTGGCGACCTGCTACTTTCGTAGCAACCAAGCACACCGCGCCTACCATGTACTGAAAGGCGCCAAATCGCGGCAATGTCGATATCTTTTTGCGTTGGCATGCTTGGAGATGGAGAATCTAGAGGAGGCGGAGGCAGCGCTGCTCGGGTCTCTAGAGCCAGGCGTGGTGGACATGGCGGCCAACAGCTACTACCTTCTGGGTGTCATTTGCAGGAGATCGGACAGAAGGGAAGCTGCTATCGGCCATTACATACAAGCGCTTAGTTTAGATCCCTTTCTGTGGTCGGCCTACGAGGATTTATGTGCTCTCGGAGCTGACTCGGAGGCTGCCCCCATCTATGGGGACATGGCGGCTTTCCAGCTGCAAAAGCTCGAATCGCTTGCACAATCAAGCCCATTTGAGCACGATGATCATGAGTTTTCTTTGCGTACGCCATCGTCCAATAATGGTAGCCCCAAGCACCGGAGGCTCTACTCTGGTAGCAGTGGCATGTCAAGTGATGCCAATGCCAACGCTGCATTTGTGACTCCTCCGGCTGACTCCCTCCTTACCCCTGGCTCGACCCACAACCAAAACCTAACCCTAGCTGGGCTTCCTGGAAGAAATGTGCAAAGTATGATGCCAAGTGCCAGCCCAGCAGGAGCAGGTGGAGCTCTACCATCTGGCCAACATCCACAACCGCCACAGCAACGGCGAAAATTTGTGGATCCTGATGGCAAGTTCCGCAAGAGCTTGCGATCCTTGTCCATGCGGCCAGGGTACACACAGATTCCTGGGAGGCTCTTTGAGCAGCCGAGGAGGAGCACAAGGTTAAACACAAACGCGAGTGGAGATTCCAACTCCAATGCTGCTGCCATGCAGATGCAGCAATCCTCTTCTTTGACTGCAGCAGGTGGCATGAATCCTCCTCAAGTGTCCAGTGGTATGGGTATGGCTCCAGGAAGAGGAGGCACAGCTTCTTCGCGAATGAATGTGTCACGAAAACAACAAGCTGTGGGTATCAGTGTAGATGATGGCAGGAAATTGTTGGACAGCTTCGAGGTTTGCAGTGGCGACGAAGGGTTGAGCAGCAGTGGCGGTGGTGGCGGTCGATTGGAAGGTATGGAGGAGGAGTGTCATCATCATCATCAGCTCCCTGGAGGAGCTCTTGCACGGTGTGTTTCCCGCGGTGCATTGGAGCTTTTCTCGTTGCTCAGGATCTGTGGGGAAGGGTATCGACATCTGTGCATGTTCCGCTGCCAAGAAGCAATCCAGAGCTTCTCCAAGCTTACTCAACCGCATTTTGCGACCGCATGGGTTCTCTGTCAGGTCGGGAGGGCATACTTTGAGATGGTGAATTACCCAGAAGCTGAGCGGGCTTACAGCTGGGCACGGCGTGTTTCACCACACTACCTTGAAGGGATGGACATGTACTCCACAGCACTCTACCACATGAAGAAGGATGTGCAACTTAGCTACTTAGCGCAGGAGGTGGTTGCTATGGACAGGTTGTCTCCACAGGCATGGTGTGTGATGGGGAACTGCTTCAGTTTGCAAAAGGACCATGAAACGGCACTCAAGTTCTTCCAGCGTGCACTGCAGCTGGAGTCTCATTGCACATATGCGCACACGCTCTGTGGACATGAGTACGTGGCTATGGAGGATTTTGAGGAAGGCCTCGCCTGCTACCGCAACGCAATCCGCCTTGACTCCCGTCACTACAATGCCTGGTATGGGTTGGGCACCATCTACTTCCGACAGGAGAAATTTGAGCTGGCAGAGTACCATTTTAGGCGTGCGCTTTCCATCAATGCGCGCTCCTCGGTCCTGCACTGCTACCTAGGCATGGCGTTGCATGCACTCAAGAAAAATATTGATGCACTTAAATTGCTAGAGAAAGCGATTGCAGCAGATCCAAAGAACCCTCTTCCCAAGTACCAACGAGCCAATGTGCTGATGAGCGAGGGGCGCTTGCACGAGGCGCTGAATGAGCTCGAAGATCTCAAGGAAGTCGCTCCACGTGAGAGCAGCGTTTTCTTCTTGATGGGCAGGATTTATAAGAAGCTGGACCAGCTCGAGCCCGCAATGCACCATTATTGCATTGCATTAGATCTGAAGCCATCCACAACAGATGTGAACCTCATCAAGACGGCCATCGAGAAGCTGCCCATTCCGGATGATCTTGAGGTCGAAAACCTGTAATTTGTCTTCCCGACATTCTCCCTCTTGGTAACCTGTTGGGGACTTCTATTTTTTTTTTCCATTTGGTTTCAGAGCATCTCTCACATAGGATAGCAACATCATTCTAGAATCACGGTTGTTGAAGCAAACACAGAAAAATATATCTGGGTCAAAAGACCCGTTCGCAGGTTCTGCACTTGTACATTGTCTCCATCTGACATGACAGAGTAAGCAAGTGGCATCTTCTTGCACCAAACAAAGATCAATCTGTGAGGGGTCCATTACCCTCCTCCCCATCACCTTGAGGGCGCGGAGCTTGTTAGTCCAGATTCTAGGGTACTCTCCACAGTTCAAAAGATGCTATCAGAACCATTGAAAAGTAACATCATTGCTGCCACATTTTTTCCAAGTGGTCTACAACTGGGGTCATCAGGAGGGTAGTTCTTCGTCTGCATTTTTTTGCCCTGGAATTTGTGTGCATGTGCAGTTCTGTGATGGAAAATTGAAACGTTGAGTAGAGTGCTGGGTTTTATGAGGCTACCCTATTTGTGCTTTTTGCTTCTGGAGAAGTGTTCACTACTTCAGTCAGCAGAGATGGGAGTGCAATCCTTCAGTGCCTACCCTACCTACGAGAACCAGCATTTTGTGAAATGGAAGAGGCCTTTTGATTCCCACATGTCATCACTCCCATGATTAACTGTTAAATTCAACCTGTGTTGACATTTATTTGTGTAGAGAGTGAGTTGTCCATTGAATGACTAAACTCAAATTTGGAAGTGTTTGCATTGAAAGTTCAATCAACAAATTCTGGAATGTTTGGAATGCAGCAAGTCCTCATCAACACTTCTCAAGGAATAAGGTCTTCCTTGATGGTGATAAGCGCTTATTATGTCAAGACCCCCTCTTGACAATGAACTATGACCATGAGATGTGGTCATAGTTGGCATGGGGAGCCAATTAATTAATATTGGCCATCAAATGTTGTGCATATCTGAAGACCTTACTATTGCTAATAAGATGTCAACTACAAACCATGGTAAGCCTTGTACACTTACTTTTCAAGGACTGGAATGTTTTGGATTAGTTCACTCTAACCCATAAACCTAAATGGTTATTTTTGTTCTTTTATTCTTTTATTTTTATAGCAATTCCAAAATTGATTCACAAACGTAAGGTTGCTTAATTTGAAAAGAAAGTTGTTGTCGAAGGACCTTGACACAGATCTGCACTGGTGGATGAAGTGAGGCCCTGTATCTTTGTGTGAGCGATTATTTAGGGTTATAGTTTCAAGTTTCAAGTCCATGAATTTGATTGGGACATTTTTTAGTTGGTTTTGGGGTCATATACATAAAAATAGCATGTGGAGAAAATCTGCAAAAATAAATCATTATGTGTGTCAAGACACCATTGTATTTGTTGGTCAATATGTTGTGCCTGATGCATTGGAAAAAAACCAATCGGCTTCATTGGGGATGCCTTTCTAAGCCAACTGGACCTTTCCACTATCTCTAAGACTTTGCCTAACTAAGTTACATTGGACTTACACTTAACTCCTAAAAGCATGGGGTTTCTAGATTGAATCAAAACTTTATCATAACATATGAATTCGAGACCCATTTGGAGTTGACACACAAGAGGAATTTGTATTCAGTAAGTTTCAAACTAATTGCATGTGGTTGGAATAGGGATCATTGGCTTTGGTTATCAAGATATCATTTTATAAGTAATTTTTTTCATGAAATAATTAAGCCGTGAATTAAGCATTGCAAGATATATTAAAATCCAAGTCTTAATCTTTCATACATTTGGATAGAAATATGAGTTTCATAACATGGTGGGAAAAGTCAAAAATATTCATGTCACTAATATGTTATTTTCCTCAAATAACAAAAAAAATTATAACACATCAAAATTGAAGTGTTCCAACCACTTCTAAGTCTATAAATTTATTAAATAAAAAATAATTAAAATAATTAGAAAAAGTTAGAAGATCAAGTCAATCACTTTGTTATATTTTGGTGAAATGAAAAATTGCTATAGTAAAACTACAAACTTTTGAAGTCACCTAAATGGACATGCTCTCACAAGTTTGACAAAGTGTCCATTTTTCTATAACCATCACTAGGCCAAAGCCAAATACCTCTTCTTTGATTCACCACAATAGGGGGTTCCAACCAATGTTGGGTGGGTGTTGCCATTGAGCTCATGTAAAGAGCAAGGAGACACAACTAAAACTTTAATACCCGTCCCTATAGGATACCCTTTATTTGGCCAAAGCAATTGGCATCTCTAAGGGTAAGATTACCTAACCCTGATATTATACCCATCACTAAAGGATACCCTTTATTTGGAGAAATATTAACATGCAACTACAAGTAGGGTATTTAAATGATAACTACGATGAAGGGTAAAGGACACAAAAAGAACATAATCTTGCTACACATTCAATGTGATTTACTAAATACTATGTTTGGCACATGAGAAAAACATTGTAATTCTTTAGATGTACATAAGATTCGACTTCATAAGAAAATGCTTTTGTGTTGAACCTTGAGTGCACCATACACATATAGCACACATTCCAAAGAGCCTTAAAGCAACATTAATATAGACGATTTATAACATTCACAAAATTCTATGGACAAAACACAACACAAGTCAACAAAGTCTATGGACAAAACATCATACAACCCATCAATCACAAAATTCTATGGACAAAATACAATGTTGCTCAACAAAACGAGAAAACACAACTTTGATGAAATAGCTTGACATTTCAATGTTTAGAAGCATAATGTCAAGGTTAGACATCAATTTGGAAGACATTCAAATAACTTCACATATCAATGTTGATAATAACAATTGCAAGCCTAAACATAATCATCCCATTTCTGGGTGCAAAGTCACTTAGCATGTCTTCATGAATTCATTTTGCGTTCAAAGTGTACTTAAATGGGGGGGGGGGGGGCGTTTGGTGCATGGTAGTAATTTTTGGACTCCTACAGTTATAAATTTTTATTTATTTATTTAATGGTTAAATATAGTTAATTAAAAAACATTGTGCATTTTATTTATTGAGGGGCATGTTAGTTAGGGATTAAATCCCCGCCCTTGAAAATCCCATTCAAAGTCATTGTAAAAGCACATAGCTCCGCGGGAAAGAGAATGATATACCACAAAAATGCAGAGACCACATCAACGTAGAGGCACAAACCCTAGGGATGACAAGGAAGAAACATGTGTTACAACATCTTCCATGATATCATATGAGAATGAACCATTCTTCATGTGTCTATACCCTTGTACATGGAACCAATTGTCACACGTAGGTATGGTTTCCTACTTTGTTATTTTAAAATTTTAAAACTATATATGAACAATAATCAGACCTCTGTGTTTTTTATACATGTGATTCTCATGTTTTATTAGGGGTTTGTTTTCCCTAAAAAAGTTTGAACAATTATCTCAAAAGAATAAAAGGTGCCATGTGTTTGATTGCATGTGGTCTTCCAAGTTTTCTAAGCGACCAACCCAAGGTGCAAGCATGGTAAACTTGGGGGGTCACTCCCTTGTATTTAGAGGGAACACCAAAGAACACAAAGTGTTTTTAGGGTTGGGGGGGGGGGGGATTATATTGGAGAAGGTAAATATTGTGGACCTTACTATCGCATAATTTTTTTAACATTCACTATTTTTGAGGACCATAGATAGGTTAACTTGGTATTTTTTAAGTTTTTTTACATGGGCATATGGTAGTTATAAATTATAATTTAATTGTTGATGTCATGTAAAATCGAACACTTTTACATCTAGCTTAAGATAGAAATTCCAAACCCTATCTCGAACCCCAACACTCCAAATTATATAATCTATCAAAAACATTGCCACAACCTTTGCCTAAAACCCTACCCAAAACATTTCAATGAGTAGTTGGAGGTTTGTAACCCTGCATTTTGGTAAAAAAAAACCAATTTTGTAGTTCACCTCCACATCATAATAAAAATCACATAGGGCATCCCTGACAATCATCAACTCAATGACACTCAACGGAGCTAATGGCTCAGACAACAACCGCAAATTTGAGTCACTTTGATAAGTGGCAGTTTTTCTTGAACCAACCCATGTTTTGCACATACTAGTTTCTCAAATATTCTCTTGTTGTCACCCACAATGCCCCTCAATTGTTTGCTAGATCCCCAACATAACTTGATTTCCTTTGATTTAGGATCCCCAACTAGAGCAAACGGTTTTTCCTCAATCATAACTATTCTCATTCACTACACTCAGTATTTGATTGCCTTAAGCCGCTAATGCTCGATGGTTAGATGCAATCAAAATAATAGACTTCCTTGTAGACGCTTCTAATTGAAGATGCTCACTAAATTGGACTCCCTTTCTTCGGCATCAATTTTGAATATGTGTGTTGGACATGAGGTTGTCACATAGGTTGTGGATTGTGTTATTGGAATGATTTCCAGTAGTGGATCCAAATTCTTTGCAACACTCCACATATTACACCTTTATTACACCCATAGAATTTTGGTTTGAAGACCTCAAGTGCCATTGGTGATCCTCTAGGGTTATTAGTTTCAATTTTTCCCCTAAGTTTCTCTTCGGCTAGCAAGTATCTAGCCATAACCTCGACATTCACCAATGTGAACTTCAGGTCAGCTGCCACATGGTTAGTGCTCTCAGCACTGACTCTAAAACCAACAAATGCAAGCAATTGTTGGTTAGAATCATCAAGAGTTGTAAGATCATGGATTTCAACCTCTTGTACTATGCACTCTAGAAACTCTATTGAACCCCTCAAGCTTGCAGTTAGTCTTGCATCTTCTCTCAATATCAAAGAATTGAAATGGCCGATCCACAATATGCATACCTTCAAGTAATGGTATGAGTTTTGCATATGTGTCACCCTCAACACACTCGCAAGATCCAATCAAATTTGGACTAGCATAGGCATTAGTAAGTAAGAATAATTTCATCTTCAAAGACATTGCAAACATGGTTTGTGACTAGCAACCTCACTAGAACTGAGTACCTCAAGTCGTAGTTTGTATCGCTCATACGGATGCCTCCTACTGACGTTGCCCCCCTCGTCTACGTCAACAATGCTCCTCAAAAACATGAGAAATCACAACAAGAATTCAAAACCTTAAACCTTACCCAAGTGCCAAGCAGAGAAAAAATTGAAAGTAGGAAAGATGAAGCTTGGGATGGGCTCGCCTAGAGAGCGCAACCATGTGCTTGCACCTACTATCCAACCTTCAACAATCTACCATCAACATCTGCCAAAGTTCGCAAGATGGTGGGAGTTGGCACAAACATGAAAACTTTGAAGAGCTCGTGCATAACCTAATTGGGAATTTATAAAGCCAAACATAATGCGCAAACCATGAGGAGCCCTTGCCTCATCTAACCCAATATATTACTGTCAACTATCAAAAGATATCCATGAGATATCATCCAAAGGTGCTCATCCATAGTGTGGGGCCTCATAATATATTATTTTAATTCCCACCCTACTGGACCCTATGGTATATTAGTTTCAAAACTTCTCTAACATGATCAATTTGTAAATACCCTAATTTATTTATACCATGAAGTTCATTATATAACTTGAGTTTTGTGACAAGTACATGTTTTATAATTTGTAGGTCCCAACTTTAAAGTGGACCCTATATTTTGTTCTCATGTAGTTTTCTTATATATGGATTGAACCCCCTCCCCCCCCCCCCTTCCCCCCGGGCATTGTTATACAACTTTCATATGTAATAAGGGAAGTAGGCTCAATTCTATAAATGTCATTTTGAGACCATGAAGCCCTCCAATGGGTTTAAACCAATCACAGTACAAAATTTGTGGCTCATTAGTATTATGGAGATACATATGAAGTAGATCCTAAACTAGATGGTGGATTTGAACTAAAAACTACTTCATTTTGAAATTTGTTATGATTTGTGTGTTTAGTTCAAGTATTTGGCAAGATACATTGTATGTTTGTGCGCCACAAAGACCAATATCATGTTAAGGTATTTGCACATAAGTTATATTGCATTAAGATATCATCATTTCAAGCCTACACCAAAATAGAGATTCATTGTGAAAATTATGTCAAGTTATGGAGTGTTGGGTTTGATGTGACACATGCTTTTTGTTGATACCTCATCCAAGACATTTCAAACTTGTTCACCAATGAAATATGATTTAACAATCCCAAATAATGGTACTTAATTTGGAATTGATATATTTGGATGCTTTCAATTTAAGTGGTTGGATTGCCGAAATATAATGACAAGATAAAATATAATAACTTTGTGTAAGAAAATATGTCTTCATTTTTCAACAAAAAAATGATTCAAAAAATTAAATGGAATTGCAAAGATATGAAAAATCGGACAAGCAAGGTGGATTAGCAATAAACATCATTAAATACCTATCAATAATTAATGTGAATCATTTTTTCAATTTTTTTAAAAAAGATTCGAAGCCACATTATACACACCCTCTCACGTACTCCCGCTCAATAATCTTGAAAAATGACAATTGAATCTCATCATGTGCACTTGTTTTCTTGTTTTCTTTGAGATTAGTAAAGAGGGAACGAGGAGGGCCTACCTGCCAACTTGTAATCCACCCTCTAAAACATGTTATGGTGAATATGGTGAACCCTCCAAACATTGTTACTGGATGAGCTTACGTAGACGTTGCGAATCTCATGTCGTCGGAACATGGTATAGTGAACGGAAACATATACTTTTATCAACTTTTGTGCAAGTGAGTTGCAAGTAAGCAAATGACTTAAGAATGTTGAGGAACAAACTAAAGTACTTGAGAACATCATGGGAACATCCTTGCATGGGTGGAAATACATGGGCGCTATATTGTATCATCATAAGCCCACGGTACTTGTCTTGCAAATACGGTGTTGACAAGTGCATTTTTGCTTAGGGCCACTTCACACACGAGACTGAGAGCCCGTGACCATTACACTTCAAGCACTCTCATTGGTGGAAAAGGCGGAGCCGGACCAAGGTCACTCCACACTACGCTTAAGGGACCAACGGAGTATGTGAATGCAAGATGGATGTAAAGTCTACATGGAGTCCTACATGGCATCGAATGGATCATGTTGCATGGTCATTTGGACTATTTCAAAAACCACCTCTTGGAGGTAGGCCTAACACAAAACTGGGAGACCATTTCACTCCGAACGCTCACAACCGTTGATTTATTCTATTTTATCATGTGAGAGGACCCCGCATGAATAGAAATTCATTGAAAACAACATTTGGTTGAGGGCCCGGTCACATATGACTTCACACTACACTTGAGGCTCTGTGACCACACTACATGATTTTGGAGGTGTGTTGGGACGGCCTTTGGACACTTTCTTTTGGGCTCTCACAATTTCATGGTCACGGCTCTTGGCTCATGTGTTAAGTGACCCTTACAATGAGCTGGATTTGGCCATTTGATTGAGCACGACCTTCAACAACAAAGAATAAAGAAGAATATCGGGTCCTGGCAGTCAATTGGAAAGGCAAATCTTCCATGTGCATCTCGAAGCTTAAGGGTTCAGGGTTTTAATCCATGGCATTCAATGTAACCTAGGAGTCTCCATCCACATGCTTCTATTTCTTTGTGGTGACCCGTTGTTGCTCTTGCGACTGGCATTTGTATCCTTTGTGGCCGCCAAGGAACGAGTTAGAATGTTGCCAAGGAATTTGGGCATGGACGTGCTACGTCTCTCCAAAGAAACTTCGGATTAGCGAGGGCCACTTCACACTTGACCCAAGAGCCGTGACCATGAAATTATGAGAGCCCAAAAGAAAGTGTCCAAAAGCCGTCCCAAGACACCTCCAAAATCATGTAGTGTGGTCACGGACCCTCAAGTGTAGTGTGAAGTCATATGTGACCATGCCCTCAACCAAATGTTATTTCAAGTAATTTCTCTCCACGCGGGTCCTCACACATGATAGAATAGATTAAATCAACGGTTGTGAGGATTCGGAGTGCCATAGTCTCCCGGTTTTGTGTTAGGCCTACCTCCAAGAAGTGGTTTTTGAAAATAATCCAGTCGACCATGAAACATGATCCATTTAATGCCATGTAGGAATCCATGTAGACTTTACATCCATCTGCATTCACATACTCCGTTGGTCCCTCAAATGTAGTGTGAAGCGAACTTGGACCAGCTCTGCCTTTTCCACCAATGAGAATGCTTGAAATGCAATGGTCACGGGCTCTCAGTCTCGTGTGTGAAGCGGGCCCGAGTTATTAACAACATATGTGGCCGGTTTTGGTTGGCTGCCAGATTTTGGCCCATTTGAGAGACCGAGACGGCCCCTTGGTCTCTTCCCACAGTGGAGAGCCAAAAGGGAAGAGAATGTTGGTTGGAAATATGGATGCAATAATATGGATGAAAATGGGCCACATCCAATGCCAACTTCTTCCTCCTTGGGAGCTGCTCTCCTCTTTCTCTCTCTCTCTTTCTTCTTGAGGGCCGGCCCTGCTTTCTCTTCGATTTCGAGGTATGCAGTACCGCAAGCGAACCCTCGCCATCGCCAAACCAACCCGTAGTCACTCAGATCGTGCCGGAACTGGTCCAGGATGTCGCAGAATCTGAGTATTCACGGCGATCGGCAGACAGGGCAAGATGTCCGCACGCAAAATGGTACGAGCCAACCCCTGTGCGATCTTAGGGTTTTCATGCATTTCTCTTCTCCACCTCTGGTGTGCACACCGGAGGTTGTTTGTTGTCAAGGCTCTCCTCTTGTATCACATCGTTCTCGAGCTCCCGAAATAGATTTTTGCCAGCATAGTTGTCTCATAGTTGTCCAAACCTCAGACCACAACCTCAGACCATAAAAGGTGCATATTTCGTTCACTACTCCGGCGAAGCGCACAGGAGAAGAGGACAATTATTCAAGGCACCTGTAAGTTTGCTCAAGATTCAATTACACAAAACAGGTTGCACCTGGAGTTCGTCCAAACTCTAAGAGCTATAAGCATAAAATGCTCTTTCCAGAATTAGACAAAAGTTGAAATATTGGCCAGACCTTGGTCATAGAGCATTGCAGTATTGGCTCCCACAAGGAGTTATGCTCGACCAAAGCGCTTGTTACACGTATAGTTCTCATTTTGCTATTACCCAACGCTTTTAGATGCAAATGGATCGAACTGCTCCTTTCTTGAACCCTAAGTAGAAGGGATCCTTAAACCCTATGAACCCCCACTGACAAAATAAACCCGAGATGGATGGTGTCCGACTCTACACTACCAAAAATACACACCTTTCTGTCATTTAAGATCAATGCATCACATTTCAAGAGCCCTCCGCGGACATTCTTAGAAAGTATTTCTATCTGTTATTTGAAATAACCAAGCAATCACATGTTTGCTGCAAGTGGGGATGTTGTTGTCTTGTGTACTGACGAGGTGTAGAGGAAGTTAAACTTGCCCGTTCAATGAAAATATCCTCAGCCTACTTTTCAAATGTGGTGTAGCAAGGAGATTTTCATCAACATAGAGTCAATGTCTGTACCATCTTCTGAATATTCACGTCTGTTTTGGGTGAGGTTGCATTGCAAATGCTTGTTGATGATATTGGGAATGTGGGTGAGCTGGGAATGCTCGTTGAAGGGATTGTGTCATTTTTTCTCTAGAGGTAATTCATTTGGTAAAGGTTGAAACACATTAGCAAATTCCTCCAACACTGTGGCCTGAGGTGGTGCCATTGTGTCCTCTATGTCACCTCCAATCACAATCAATTAAACTAGGAATGAGGTTGCCCCATTCTGAATTGACTGTTTGGATTTCATAACAGTGAGTCTACGGGGATTTGGTTGCTAACTTTACATTGAGTTCCCTACTTTATACTTTGGTTGCTAATTTTACATTGAGTTCCTTACTTTATACAAGACATTATAAGCTTACAATGTTACAATGCAATAAACAACACTATAAGATTATACCGCCTTTTATTAGGTATTATCTAAGGATAGGGGATACAAAATGCATATAACTACAAGGTATTGATTTTTTGAAATTATAAATATACTAGGCTATTTATAATGCAATAAGAGTTTTCAATCTAGATTTAGGAAAATAAGTTTAAACCTATAACCTTGTTCATTTTCCCCTTGTTGTGGCCTAGAAAATTGCATATAGGGTATTCATCTAGGGGCACGGCAAATACATTATTTTTAACTTCAACTATATATCCACCTCTTGGGTTCAAGAGGGACTCCTTTATGCACAAAACATGTATTTGAGATATATGTTTCCAATTCAAGCTCATTGTATCAAAAGTGTTAATTCTCATCAATGGATTGAAAATAGGTTTAAACCTATAACCTTGTTCATTTTCCCCTTGTTGTGACCTAGAAAATTGCATATAGGGTATTCATCTAGGGGCATGGCACATACATTATTTTTAACTTCAACTATACATCCACCTCTTGGGTTCAGGAGGGACTCCTTTATGCACAAAACATGTATTTGAGATATATGTTTCCATTTCAAGCTCATTGTATCAAAAGTGTTAGTTCTCATCAATGGATTGAACTTTCAAAATCCTTTCAATACCATAATGCAATTAAGGAGTTTGGGTTAAAAGATATGACATGAATGCCATGGGATACAACACGTGTTTAGTACATTCATCATCCATGTGAATAAAGTATTGATTTTCTCCTTGACATAAGATAATAACTAAATAAAGTTCCAATTGTTGAAATACAAAAACTAAGTGCATAGTAAGATTTAAATTTATGTTATATACCAACACCAATAGAGAAGAGATTCATATAAATCTTGCAAATGAACATAATACATAAAGATGGGTATTAAATGAGAAGTTGTAATGAACTCCAATTGCAACTAGGCTTAGAGAAACAATGGAGATATCTTCTTCAAACATTGCTCCAAAGTGGTTGAAAACTTCTCTTGCATTCCATTCTCAAGGCTATTGGTCCACGATGATCCTAAACTACCAAGTCATAGTGGAGAGGTATTCATTTCTAAATTAAGTGGTTGGTAGTGCAATTCCTGCTGTGAAATCTTCTTTCTACTTGATGGAGAATACTAGCTAAGTAGGTAGGAAGCCAAGAGCCCACCCACCACAAGGTAAGCAGTAAACCCTACTCTCCACCAAGAGGATTCTTGAGTAGGGTAAGGCCAACATGCTCAAATTCACGTCGGATTGCCCAACATTGGTTATTTATTCATTTTTCTCAAGGCTATTACAATCCTTTTTTTGTACGTTCCATGTAGACTACCACTCATCATTGAAACATCACTTTCTATTAGTTTCAAAGAATTCTCCTTGATCGTATTCTCTCTCTCTCTTAGCTCCTTGGTTGTGTTCCATGGAACCATGTATCGAGCAAGCATACTCCTTCTTTAATTCCAAGATTTTATGTTTATGAGCACTCTAGTTGTGAAGTGTAAACAAACTTTGTGAGAACTCATAAAGTACTTAAATTGCAACATTCATTTAGCCAAAAGGTCACTTTGCAAAAATCACCTTAGGGACATATGGGCAAGAGTTTCATGGTTGCTTCTTGAGAGAAAGGGTCGTGGACATATGATGATAATGTGACAGAAAAGAGTAGATGAACACTGCGACACTTCACTATGACACGGATGAAATCGTGATACTTTGCAATCAATACAATACACTCAGATAGGTCATAGTATAAAGTTGAGAACCTTTAAAGGGTTAAGTACGTCGATCCTTGTTTTGAGCAAAGTGAACTGAAGTGCTGTCCTTTACATGTTAACTGATGGTTTTTAACAAGAGAATACTCTACTCCCACTCATAGCCAAAGGACGGCGATTTAAATTCCAGGGGACGGTTGTCTTTGAAAAATATTGGTATGGTCTTATTTGATTCACTCTTGGGTAGAGTGGTACAGAGGGGACTCCAACTGTCTCTACCTTTCTGGATTCGGGGCAACCTACCTTGAAATCTCTATGCACTAGAGCACGTAGAGTTTGCAATGTTTGAATGGTTGTGCAAGCCGTCTTGTTAAGCTTTGATCCTTGCAAAACTATGTGACTTGATCAATTGAAACTTGTTGATAATGTATCTCTTAAAATATAGTTTATTTGTTTATGGTGCACATTTGTAGAGTTGTGTTGTTTGGTCTATGTAGGAGACTGAAGTCTAGTCATTTACCAATTGACATGGTTGGTTTTGCAGGTTTTTACACCACTTTTTGAATAAACATTTAGTTTGAAGATGGCTACATCTAACAAAAGAAGGAAGATAGATGGGTAAATCCATCAAGTTGGTTGTAGGATTGAGAAGGAGTTTTCGTATTTCCGTATTCTTTCATTATATTGTCATGTATTTGTCCTTATGTGGCTTTGATGTATTTTGCACCTTGTAAATTTTGAAATGCCTTTCGCTTGCCAACACAGGTCAATTCATCTTGAGTACGAGGACCCAATATTGCTCCGACATCATAAAATATTCTTGAGCCATAGTGGAGCGCAAAAAGAATTTGTAGAGCAATTGTGTGTGGACCTCGAAGGCCGCCATCGCTATCCATTTTTTGACAAACGACCTTCAAGCTTGCCCAAGGGAGAGAGGTTTCCAAACCTTATCAAAGCTGCTGTAGCACAATGCAAAATGATGGTGGTGGTGGTTTCTAAGGAGTACTTTACATCAAAGTGGCCAATGATTGAACTCAATGGCTTTATGCAAGCAACTAAGAAAGATCCAAGTTTGAAGATTCTTCCTTTATTTTTTGGGCTCAATGTGGGACAATTTTCCGATAGTTGTAGACAAAAGAAATGGTTTAAGAAGTGGGAGACGATGGCCAAAGACGATAAACGAATTGAAGTGGCTAAATGGAAAGAATCTATCAGGTGGTTTGGTGCTTTCAATGGTTTGGTGTATGATCGACATTCAAAAGAAGTTGTTGCTTATCGAAAAGAGATTGTTTCAAGTATCTGCAAGTCAATTCCATCAGACATTAAATATGATGAATCACATGTTCAAGGGCGTTCAAAATTATGCCAGGTAATATTATTGATGATATTTTCAAAGGTTGATTCTTGGTGGATCCATGTAAGCCATAATTTGTTAGTTAGAACTCAACTATCAATGTACATGTACGTTCCAAATCTAAGCTACGATGACTATAAGCTCAAAATGAGTTTGATTCACTTGGATAGAATGCAATAAAAACGATTATCAACACAAAACATATAATTCTCAATCATTCCAGGCCTATAATTTTTTTTCACTTGGAACACCTATTTTTGGGGATTGGTTCAAAAATGTTATTTCAAAGATTCTAGTTTGTAAGTTGACCTTCCGATGAGGGGATGTTGTTTGATGTCTCAATGCTACAATTTGGATCAATCATTTTTGACTTTGCAACAATATTGGTACGTAGTTCACGATCTTGAATCATGATGTTGGTCTTCAACAAGAATTTGTTTGTTCAATATAACATGATAAATACCAAGTTTTGGAACCACTAACTAAATTTTGTATGAATTGCATTTGTTGTTTCTTTCCGCTTTGAGCACAATAACTCAATGTCACCAAAATACTCCTAGTTTAAGCCCTTCAAACTAACATGGAGGTCTAATTTGGTGGACATTAATTATGATGTGACTTCCATAGGTTATACGAGACCATTTTAGAAACACTCCAAATTCGACCAAGATTGAAGGCGTTCGTGTGATTGGCTTGTATGGTGTGGGCGGAATGGGAAAGACTCAAATTTGCAAGATGATGTGTAACGAAATGGATGGAGAATTTGATGGGAAGGTGTGCCACGTGGAATTGGGAAAGCAAAGTAAACATGAGTTAGTAAAGAAGGTATTGACCACATTGACAAATACAAGTGCGGATGTTGTTCAAGAAGTGGGGGAGGACAAGGTATTTGTTCTTTAAAGTCATAAACATTTTTATGAATCCAATGTTAAGCTTGCGAGCTTCATGAGTTAGTAAGACAACTATTGCTTACCTCAAGATTATACGCAAATGAAGGCAACTTAGGATGCAACTCCCAATGTTTCAATTGATGTTGTTTTGTAAATTTTATGTTCTTAGCATTCTATTGACATCTATTTTTAATCTAGGAGAAGATGTACAATGCTTTGAAACCAATGCCTTTAATTGTGCCTTCCACTCATGATTTGGGTGTATTTGCAGTGTGAAGACGTCCTTTTGAAATCCGAGATTTGGAAGCAAAAAGCCTTCCTAACCATAGACAACGTTTGGGATGATCCTGATTCATTGCAACAAGGGAAATTGTTTCTTCGAGCACCTTTTGTTGAGGGAAGTTGGGTGATCATAACATCCCGCTTTAGAAAGACTTTCATAAGTCTTAACGTGGATGAAAGTGCATGTTTTGAAATGCCAGAACTTGACAAGGATGATGCAAGGAATATGTTTTTGTACCATGCAGCAAATGGAAAAAATTTAAAAAATACGGAAGATGTGGATGCTATTGAGGAGTGTATCAAAAGTTGTTGCTTTGACAAGGGCAAAGGTCGAGGTTCGCATTATCATCCATTATCATTGAAAGCCTTGGGTGTTTTCCTACAATATGGAGGTAAAGAACCTTCGGTTTGGAAGAAGGACTTACAAAAACTCAAAGACTCCAGCTATTTGCAAGAACCAAAAAATCCTTTGTTCAACATTCTTAGAAGCAATTTCGACCGATTGCCTAAAGGGGAGCAAGAGGTATTTATGGATTTAGCTGTGTTTTACCCATCAAGAACTTACGAATTCAAGTCGGATTTGATGGAGTGGTTGTGTCTTGTTCACAAAAAGGAGAAGGAAGTGATTGAAAATTGGGTATGTAGTCAATCCCCCTCTTTGATGCCTCAAGTCCAAGCTTGAATATCAATATAATAATATCTTAATTCATCTTAAGATCTTAATATAAGTTTTAATTGTTTTGTATTAATTGACAAAATATTTCTTGGATTGCAGCTCCTTCGAGATCGACGAGCAATCCTTGGAGAACATGCAAAATGGACAATTCACAAGCTTACGTTTGTAAAACACCATAATTATTGGGGAGATAGGTTGAACTATGATGAAAGTGTGAATATGGTTAAGCATGAGAACAAGAAGTTTCTATAGATTTTGGATTCAATGATTTGAAGGGTTTGCATGGAAATTTCATGCCCATGTATGATGGATTAAATTGTGATTGTTTTGTGATGGAATTGTAGTTGCGACATTTGGTGGATAGTGCCTTGTTGGAGCATGCCGAGATGAGGTCTGGGCAAGTGAGCATACATGATCTGTATCTTGAGTTTGCAAGATTGGAAGCGCAAGGGAAATTAATGGTCTTGGACATGGAGGAGCGGAGGTGGGTGTATGCTAGGGATGCACGTCCTACAGAGTTGGAGGAGGAGCCAAGGAGTAGTTGGAAGAAGTTGACACGAGTTTGTATTTCAGAGACTTTTGGATATATGAAGAA
The DNA here is from genome assembly GCA_950295325.1 of Polytrichum commune. Lineage (NCBI taxonomy): Eukaryota > Viridiplantae > Streptophyta > Polytrichopsida > Polytrichales > Polytrichaceae > Polytrichum > Polytrichum commune. The sequence continues at coordinate 193,959 of OX485808.1, forward strand.
ATCTGGGATTACGAGTCTTACAACGATCGAATGGAAATATTGCACGAACCTTGTGGTCTTGAAGCTAGATTTTGAGTACGAATTCTCTGGAGTTTTGAATTTTAAAGACCTCATTCGGTTGAGAAGCTTAACTGTGGAAGCAGGAAGTGGTTCTTCTCCATCCAAGCTTTCAATTGAGGGCTTGGAAGGGTTGAAATCCTTGACTTATTTCAAGATGGTTGATGGTTGTTGCCATCATGGAGCTTATGTAGGACAACTACCAGCAGCACTTAAAGTTCTGAGAGTGGATGCTGCCGTTGTGTGTGAGCAACACGTCCTTGCTTTGTGCACGAACTTGGTATCACTCAAGCTCGAGGATGTTCACACTTCAGACTTGGATTTGAGGAGCTGCACATCTCTGCAAGAAGTGGAGCTTTTCGAGATTGAAGCGTTGGAAATTGTGAGATTAGGGCCCAGCAACCTACAATCGCTCTTTATATATGCGTGCGGGGAATTGGTTGAAGTTTGTGGACTAGAACGCGTGGTTGGTTTACTATCATTGGTCTTGGATTTGAACCAAAAACTTTCCAAGCTGCCGAGTCTTACTGCTCTGAAGCGCCTTCATACACTGGAATATAGCGATTTGGATATAGATGAAGTTCTTGGATTGGACGGCTTGGTTGGTTTGAAATCATTATGTTTAAGTATGTGCAAACGATTGTCCAAACTTCCTACTCTTACTGGGCTTCAGTGTCTTCGTAAGTTGGATATTTATGACTTGGGAATAACAGAGATACCGAACCTCACTGGGTTGGAGCAATTAGAAGTTATCAACGCCTCTTACAACAGTGAACTGACTTGTTTGCAAGGCCTTGGAGATTTACATGCACTGACAACTATCGATTTGCGGGAGTGTAAATCGCTATGTCGGTTGCCAAATATGAGTAAACTAACAAACCTAAAGGTGTTGGACCTAAGTTTCACTGGAGTAAAGTTACACGAGGAGGACATTCATATGCTTGAAAGATTGCAGGCATTGGAACCAGTATTGGTGGCGACTCCCGTATACCGCGACTTCCATAGCTCATACGGGTTGGACTTTAAGAGACATAAGATAATGTATCATCTTTCCGGAATATTTTGGGGTTACAAAGGTTAGCAAACATGGAAGGAGTGGGGATGGGAGGAGAAAGACCTTCATTTCCCCTCTGTAGCTGGCTACCTTCTTGGCAAAGGTTTTGGAATCCGAGACGTGGAAAATATTTGGAGCCTTACTCTAGGACCAACGACCAAATTAGTAGGTATTGAGGCCATGGGATTCAGTAGCCTAGTGGGTGTGCATAGTGGGGTTGGGTGAGTTACTCTAGGGCTGAGGGTTATCACCATGTCTTTTCTGAAGCCCTAATCCTGCAAACCTCATCACCAAATCTCAATCGGCGACTACGGTTAAATCAAGGGTTGGATACAAGATATAGCACCCCCTGCAATCATTTCCTTTTCTCATGTGTAGGCTAGGGACAAGAGATTCTATTTGGTCATATAATTTCAATGTTTGAGTTGAGATTGTTCACATGCATATTGGTGTTGACTTGCCCATATTTTTATCAAAATGCAAGGTGTATTTGTTTATAGTGTAGAGGGTTTGCATGATGTTGACGATAGTGTCTAGAACATGAAAAAATTGCACTACACGAATTTTATTATAGTCATTTCAAGTTAAAGAATGTCACCTGCAAATATGTTCTACATGTATATTCTATTGTGTCATGTAATGTCACTCCATGTAGTAGGACCCATTCTAGAGGTGGAAGTGCAATTTTTAGAAAATGAGTTCAATAACGGGCATAGGGATGGTGAGTCACAAGATATTACCACTAGTATTATTAAAGGATGGTAATTGCATTAGCACCATTCAAATGGTGCTTTTGAATCATTCCTGCCAACATGCCTAGTATGATTCATGCTATAAGGGATTTTTCAATGGATGAATGACAAGATGATGTACAACTATTATTTTGTAAATACAAAGAGACATAAAATATTTGTTTATGTTTGTAGCATCACTAAGTGCCACCCAAATCAACTTTCTCCTCTACACTAACGGACAAGTCACAATACAAGTTTTTTTTTTCTTTCCATAGATGGAAAGTTAACTATATTAAGATGTGGATAATTATGGTGGTGCAATTGCCAAGTAGGTGTGGAAATCTAGCATGAAACCGCTCCAAGAGCAATTTTAACAAATAAAAATCAAAGGAGAGCACCAACCACCCTTGAACCTTGAAGCAACCTTGAAGAAATTATTGCACCTAATCCTCAAAGCACCCAACCATGAAACCATTGGTTGATTGATCCATTACTACATCTGAAGCAATGGATACCTTTTGTGAAAGATACTTCACAACAGTTGTGCATTGTAGACTACAGACAGCTGCTCATCATGCGAAGGACACAAATTTTGAAGCTATTGTCACAAAATTGTGAGTGGCTCTTCCTACGTATAAGACCAGAAGACATTTGAGATACTATTGTAATATCCCATTTGTAATGATAATTAGATAGTTAGACGGTATCATGTCGGCATGATCATTGGTAGACCATCGTGTCATTGTGTTGAAAAAATGATTGTTGAACTATATGTGCAAAATTGACATACAAATTATTAAAGACATTAGATCTTAAGTAATATGTTCATTGATACACAAGATCTACAAGAAATCCCTCTATTACGGTATGCAGCATCGGCGGCCGCACCTTATCCGTTGGGCTTCATCCATTTAGGTTTGGATGGATGAATCTAGATGTGGAGAGGAAGGCTCCTAAGTGAGGAGCCTCCTCTTTGGCTTGGCATTCTTGCCCAAGTCAAGTCTTGTGAGTGAGTGTGTGAAGAGAGCTTGTGTGAGGTGAAGATTGCATGTTTTTGCAATAAATCTTTAGTTATTCTCCCATTTCTTACACTTTTGGATTCTCCCGTGGTGGAGTGAGAGATAGCTTGACTCATTGTGTGCATTTGGAGAGAGATTAAAGCTCTTATGAGTGTTTGACTCTCTTCCTTCTTTGTCGAGATGTGTTGTTTATGTGTGACTTTGCTATGTTTTAGTGTTGTTTGTTAGTGGTGGTTGGTACTTGAGCTGCAGTGACACACGATCGCCATTTACACGACACCTCTCATGACAAGCTTAACAATGCGATGCGTGAAAGTGAATGGAAGATTGATATTTTTCATCTAAATATCAATCCTCCATGATAACATTTCATCACGTCATTCTTTAGATGCAAAATATACCAAAACTTTGTTTTGATAATTGGCATGGATTTCATTCAAGTCTCAATTATCTGTTATTGGTTCCTTAGTTTCTCCACCTTGTTCAATTAGAATATGCTTAGAGAGTTGAAAACATTCAAAGCAGTTTGCTCACCTGCATTGACCAAACTTCCATATGTGACGATTGCAGTTGGCATCTAGCACGTTGGCTGCTACTACTACCATCTCTTAGTTGATGGTTGCCAAAGATGCATGGGCCAAGCCTTCATTAAAACAATAAATTAATCTCTAGATAATTTTGGACTTTTTGGCCAATGTTGGAATAAATTGTTGGCACACATCCACTTTAATGTCTCCACTATGATGCCAAATGCTTACACACATCATGTCCATGGTCTTTTGGTATACAATCACCTACATTTCAAAATGGCAAATAACATCTTCTCAAGCACGAGTGTTCACATTTTCAAAAATTGCTTGCTTATTTCCAACCTCATCAAAAGTTTGGAATTACCTAACACCACCCACTAGGTGATTTGAGCTCTTTGCAAATAATTGAGATTATTTTGTTTGTATTTTGTATTTTGTATGATCTTTGATCTTTGTATTCTATCTTAATATTTGTGAGTTAAGAAATCTTAGTCTTAATAATTACGTAAGTACACATTCTCATTTTATTTGCAAGCCTTCTTCTCCCTTACTTGTCGACTAAGATGGGTGCCCAATTCACTCGAATTTGCTCTACTAAGCAGCACATGTGTCAATACCACCTTCTAGATTTTGACATGAAAACACTTCGTGTCAAAGTGGAGTGCGAAATGGACCCCCCTATTGTCCTTCACTAAATAACCTACTTAGTGTCACCAATTCTATTTGTCTTGCTTAATACTAATTATATACTAAGAGTAATACAAATAACATCATTTGAAGCACGAGTCTTTTGCATTGAATTGCAGAAAAGTCTTTTGCCGGTCTTTACACGCACACTCACCATACACATGGATTTGCAATGCCCAGCGTCTAGGGAGATTTTTGGGCATAATTGGTCAAGATCCCATTGATTCCAAGTCCAACTAGTTACATGTTGTGATCTTTCAGTTGTTCTTGTGTTAAAATTCGAGGTACATTCCATTATAGATTCCCTTAAAACGCATCCGTAATTTTCCTCGAGCCTTGAACTTCAACCGGTTATTTCTCAAACGCAATTGGTTCATCTGTAACTAGCGGTCGGCTCTCCCCGTTCATTGTGAATGCCTTCACCTTGGTGCTCATTTGAAGCCCCAGATTTATGAGCATGGTATAGAATGTTGGTTTTGAGGTTCATTGTTGGTGCTGGTAAGTATGCGCAAGTCAATGCGGTTGCTCCCCATCAACCACAAAGTAGTGTGAAATTTTCACCTTGCTCCTCTTATTCGGCTACCTAGGCTCCGCATTTCTCATTCCATATCACCTTCTTTTTTTAAGAAATATTTATTTATATTGTATAATTTTAATTTTTAAAACTACATTTTGCTCTTGATAGATGTCAGCAGTCAAATTTCACAGCTTGTGACTTGCAGTTTATTTTTGTGCGAGCCATGTAAGTTTGACTTTATTGATTGTATCTTGTGATTTGGGGCTCCATGAAGGAGTTGCAATAGTGCAATATGACGTGGAATCAAGTTCAACACATGTTACCAATTGAATCGTTTATATCCAGAGGTTGGCAGATGAATGAAGTTTGGGGTCTTACCTTCATTTGATGAAAGCTACACAAAACATCTAATTTGGTGTTGCATCAAAATAGTGTGCCATGTTAATCAGATTGGTCTTTGCAAGGACTTGTCATGCAAGCACCATTCTAGTTGCTACTTATTGATTACTTTTGTTGTTGACAACTTCTTTGAGTTCCTCCGATTGAAGAAATAAGTTAACTTTAGGGTGGAAACTATAATTTCCATAATATAGTAATTAGAAAAGAGAACAATATCCCTCTCAAAGATGCCATGATGCCGATCAGGAGGCATGCACAACCTTCTATAAATTGGTCTAGCTCTTCATAGCACATGTACATTTGTATCATTAAATGCACCTTTGAAGACCCATTGTTTGCTTTAAAGTTGGATATTCTAGTGCCATGGATTTGGGTTCACTATCATATACGGGAACTTATGATGCTCACATGACATGTATCTACATATGCAAATTTGTCAAATAGAGCAATGTTGGTCTCGTATTGTCTTTCTTAATAATATTTGAGTATCTATAATAGGGGATTTCATAGTTTCTAATACCAATAGGGTATGGATATTTGACGCTATTTTTGTTTCTAATATCAATAGGGTCTGTATACCATGGAGGAATCTTTACACCTAAGCAAAAGCACCATAGTATCAACATGGTTTAGAATGGTATTGACCCAAATAGCATCTCGGGTATACAAAGATTCTCTCACCTTGACATATATACCCACCAAGTACGTGACCAAGTATCAATCTTTGATCGGTATTACAAATTTGATACTCTTATTGATGTTGATTGTTGATACCTTGCATTCACCTATATACCATACCAACACTATAATAGACCTTGAATTTCCTTATCGATTTAGAAGTAGAGTTGAGTCACATAACATCACTCCACCAATGAGGTGCGTTTATTTGATGACAATGGGCTTGGGTGAGGCTGACCACCCGTCCTAGAGTTTATGGTAAGTTTCCCCACAAGTCACTCGGTGTGTTGCTTGGTTTCCCACCTACCCAGTTTATTTAGTAGGTAAGGAGGAGAAAAAAATTATGCGACCCCGCCAAATTTGATAATGCGCAAGTAGCTCGGCGGGTACTCTTTGGAAGCAACCTAATTATAGGTGTTTTCTTTTAATGTTGCCATGTTTCTCTCAATTGGATTTGGTCATGGTGGGTCTCTCTCTTGGAGGATGTTAAGTTCCCCCCCCCCCCACGAACTTTTCGGGGGAGGTGGATTCGGGCACAAGCAGTTGCCCGTCCAAAAAATCCAGATCTTTGGACCCGACCGAAAATTGTTGCCCGCCCACCCGACTTCAAAAAAACCATTGCCCTTGCATTCTTGAAGGCCACTAATCCAACAAATCCCATATTAAGCGCACTTCACCTTCAAGGTCCAAAATCCAATATTCATGTTCACCTTCATTGAGTAAATAAGCAATTGACCGGGATTTCATTTTCAAAGTCAAACTGCCAATAAAGCATGTAAGTAACTTGGAATTCAAAAATATTACTGGAGTTAATTCCCATAGCTCACGGTTAATCCCAATAGGTACATTTTATAATCATTTAGGCTTAATGAATTTGGTAAGCACGCATGCTGATTTAATTGGGCTTGATTAAACTTAATTACATTCAATCAAACTTGATTAGTTTTATCATGGTTCTCCTGTTATTGTTACAAGATTTAGTGATAGGAGGACCTCTTTCAGCAAGTAATTTTGCACAGGAGTCTTGAGAAGAGCAGAGGAGATACATGCGTAGGCAAGGAGTCAGTTCTTTTGTGAAACACCTGAAAATGCTTTTGGATCTCCTGGAGTGAGCCTGCAGCCACAGACTGTCTGCATTCTGAGGGCCGGTTCACACTATGCCCAAGTCGAGAGGAGAAGCGTCACTTTTCTAGACCAAACTATGTCGAGAGGAGAAGCCTTTGGGTTGAAAAAATACATTAAAAGAATCCACGGCTAAAAATGTTCGGCCTCTCGACGGAAGTTTGGGTCGAGCATTTTGCTCGACCCAAACTTGGCTCAAGAGGCCGAACTCTTGGTGCCATATTTTCCTAAAAGTGTTGCCACCTAGGCTCTTTTGGAGGCGACGTCCTTTGGACTTCGGCCTCTAGTGTGAAGGCCGAGAGGACGAACTTTGGACATTTATGCATTTTCATTGGTCCAAACACTTCTCCTCTCGAAGTTTGGCCATAGTGTGAACCGGCCCTTATATCCGATTTCCTTGAAGCTGGGATCTAGGGGTAGTACTGATATAGGTCACTGGTAGTATTCAATTTCAACTTTCTTCTCTTGTGTATGTATGGCATTTCAAATTTGCCGACCTTCAAAACCTCGATTACAGTATGTTTCCAATCCTGTACTTTGGGTTGTGGAGATATTCCCACAGATGATTCGAAGGTGCACAACTGACACGAAATGTTTTCTTTGTCAATCACCAGCACAGAGTATATAAGTTATGCTGGAGATAGTAACTTTGGACTTTGGCCTCTCATGTGAAGGACCTCTCTTCCTACTCCCAACTTGGCCGCACATGCTGACCTACTCTTGAAATCGCATTGCCTCCTCTTAGCAATCCACATCCGAAGTCGCATTGCCTTTTGGGTGGGGGCTGCCAAGCTTACATGCTCCAAAGTCCCTAACATTACCAAGCCCAATGGTCTTTACTCTGTTTAGCAAATCGAGGTGTCAGTAACCTCCCTGCTCTGCCGATCTCCGAGCCGGAGAGACCACCGGTTTCCGACCCTTTTCGCAGCCCGGCCCCATCCCGGTCCCGGCCGGGACCCGTCCCCGCTCTCCAGCTGTGCCACGCTGGCGGCCTTGGCAGCAGCCACGCTAGCGGCCAGGCTGCCCACCCGTTCACGGGGACTGCTGTGCCCCACCCCCCGAGGCCACCATGCATCCCCCCATGGGCTTCATGCCATTGTCCTCGATGGCGCCTCATGTCAAGCATCACCCCCATCCATCGATGGGTTTGGATCCAATCAACCTTGGGGATTGTGCTCTCCACATCTGGTGTTTTCAAACTTCCATCCGCCCGCCCCCGCTTCATGTTCTGTAACCTACTCCGAATGCCTGCCACAATGGAGCGTGCTGCATGGGCAGCAACGATTGCAGCGATGATCCACTGAAGTGATGCGGCGAAGAGCACATGAGCTCCACTTCTTTTCAGATCTCCATTGTTGCTATGCGCCTCATTGATCGAAATATAGTCGCTCACCAAGAACTCCTGCAATTTTTCTTGATGAAGTTTGTTGCATGCACTGATGCGATCTGGCTTCGAAGTAGTGAAGGTATAGGGTCAAAGAGACCTTGGCGCGTGCTCAGGAGCCACATGGTCGTTACAATCACCATTGTTCGTAAGTTTTAGGGACAATTTTCAGATGTACATGCTTTTACTGAGTAGTCCACTTTGAGGTTGTATTTGAGTGTCTCCCATGGACCAATGCGTCTGCAACATCGATGTCCAGATGCTATACATGAGCGATCTTTGAGTAATGACTACCCTCGTATGAATGTACTCCCTTCCTCATTCTTCTGGTCATTGCAGGGATGTTACGAACACCTTGCGAGCAATCCCTAACTCTCACTGCCGCATTAGGGTGATTGAACTGCTCATCTAAGCCATACCGATGCGATGGCATTCCACATCTGAACAAGAACACTGCCAGGTACTATTGGCGCCACACGACCAACGAGGTAAAAAGTTCAACATATACAGCTCGATCTGCTGGTTCCTTCACTGTAGTGCCAGAAACGGGCTTCGAGAGCATTTCCACCATTGGAGGTGTAGTTCCTAAATGGGATCCCCTATTGTAATGCGCAACGGTAACCACGTGAGCGTACATGCAGAGCATGTCTCGGAACCTACGCTTCGGCCACCGCAACACTTGGAGCCTTCTTACGAATCCACGTACCAGGAGGTGTAAAAGGCAGACATTCTCCGGATCCGCAGTTTGGTTCAAACTCCAAACATGGGCCCTTTCATGCATACTGATGTTACATGGGCAAGCCACATGCATACGAAAGGGAGGAGGACTGATCCCAGGACGCTTGCTCTTGTGTCGGTTGCGTATATACCTTGGGTAAGAGTCGAGGATTTTGTGAAGGGCGAGGAGGCGCGCAGTGATGCTCCCTGCAAATTCATTTGCCAGGGTACTGCAACAAACGACAAGGGGAAATTACTATTCCCTCGCTGGAACAGCTACTCTGCCGTCATCATGTTTGTTTGTAACATGCAAGTTGTTTTCCATTGTGCATGTTTGTGTGTTACAATATATGGGCAGGTTCCAACCCTCTTGTATATGGCTCTGACGCCCACCACCTGCTGTTATCCCCATCCCACAGATATCACTGTCAATATGGACCAAATGACAATGCAAGCCACATACCACTGGTTACAACCGACATGTACCAAAAGAAACGAAAACTCGATTTGAAGGGCAAATACATTCCAAATGGCAAGGGGCACACCGGGCCTAGAACATCCGCGAGGATGCGAGGCTCAGGGCAACGGAGGGGATGCCAGTGTGCATTTGTCGTCAAGCGATTGTACCTGATGCCTGAAGTGGCAGAAATCACATACCAGCAGATGAAGCATGTCAACCTCAGTGGAACCTTCTGCCATGGTGCTACAAAGACTGGCCATAAGAGCAGATTCTCAAGCCATATGTCTCCACAAATTCGGGAATTCATCATGACTCATTTGCGATTGGGATTATCTATCCCACAAATAATGTGCGCACATAGGAAACGGTTCATGGAAGTGTGCGAGAGAGGCGAGGAGCTCACGAGGGACATTTTCATCTCCGAGCAAGACATCCGTAACGTGGCGGGTCGCCTTGCAATTGAGACCTACAAGCGCGACACCAATGACGCAAAATCTGTGCGCATGTGGGTGCAAGAACATCCTGAGCTTGTTTTCTACTACAAAGAATCGGGGTTACACGTTCGCGGTGCTATCACCCGAGACAATATTCCGTTCACAATAGGCATCCAAACATCCTGGCAACTGGACATGATGCTCAAGCACGGGCATAAAAAAACCGTCTCCATTGACGCAACGTTTGCAACTAATGAGAACAAGGTTAGTGCCCATAAGATTCCCCACACTTCCATGTTACGTACCTGCACTGGCATGTTTTACCCCAGACTGAACGTGTCACTCTCTTTGTTGTTACAGTTTCCTTTATACACCTTGATGGTATTTGATGACTGGCTGAATGGAGTGCCTGTGGCGTACATTATCACTTCTAGCTCCAAGCAACCCGATCTGGAACCCTGGATGAAGGCGCTTGCCAACAAATTGGTCGCAGTGCAACGAGATTGGGTGCCGAATGCATTCGTTACGGATTGTGCCCAGGCGGAAATTGGAGGCTTACAGTGTGTATGGCCTGGGGTCAAAGTATTCCTTTGTCTTTGGCATGTTCGATGCGCATGGCTGAAACAGGCGGTATCAAAAATAAAAGATCATGCCATTAGAGCTGCTGTGCTAAAGGGGTTGGGCTGCATCATATACGACACAAAGTGTCCGCCGGGGGATGAAATGGGGCCTTGGGCTGTTCGGCAGTTGAATGCTCTTATGGATAGGTTCCCTGTTGTTGACACTTTTTGGGCTTACTTCAACAAATAGTGGGCAGACAAAACGCCCATGTGGGTTGTGGGCCATCGTAACCTACCATATGCGGGCCAGGATACAAATGCAGCAATTGAAAGCTATCATTCCAACCTTAAAGCGACCTTACGTGCATCAAAAGGTAGAGCGCATGGACGTCGCCTGGACTGGGTGATATACGAGTTGACCGGGGAAATTCTTTCCCATTATTGGTATCAGTCAATGAGGAAACAACACGGGTTTGTCCCAAACCTGAAACAAGAGCAGTTTGTTATAAATGCAGTCCTCAAAGCCAGGGAGATTCCGGATAGTTGTGTCACTCTCCCCATTGCAGATGACGGACCAGCATTGGTAACATCGAAGACCAACCCAACTAAATTGTACAAAGTCTACAACCCTGACTGTGAGTGGGGTTGTTGTGATTGCGTGTGGGCGTTGAAGGGTAACATATGTAAACATCAGGTGAAAGTCCTCATGATACTCCATCCAGGCCTTGCTGAAGGCACAATTACACGTTACTATGGATCTCTTGCAGGCACAACTGAAGGAGGGCGTGGTAACATGCTCGATCCTGTTTTACATTTTCCAGAAGATTGTACTGATAGTGGGCCACTCTTCCCAACCCAATCGCATGTGCATCCTAGCGGTAGCCAATATCTCACGCAATCTGTGCACGACATGGAAAAATAAGTTCGTCACCTTACAAGGAGTTCATGGACGCTGCCAGTGGTGACAGTTTTTTGCTGAAACACCTCTTGGCTGATTTGCACATCGTACGTGGGAAGCAACAAACATTGCTGGCTCAGATTGAACATGGATTGGTGGAGCCATCTCAGCCGGACATGCACTTCCAGCGTAACGAGGACGGCAACGGCATGTCCCTGAAGCGTAGGAGGGACTTCCTGGAATGTGAGTAGGTGACGCCAGTCAAACATGTTGTAACGTCCTGTAACATCGACGTGTTACAAGTGCGCCCCCATGCTTGAACACCTTCCACGTGCAGGTGGACCCTCGTGCCAATATAAGGGCCGAACCACCTTTAATTTCCACTTCCACACTTGTGGTCAACCTCCTTTGTCTCTCCCACTTTTCAGTAGTCTGATCGTCCACAGCTCTAGTGCCTGCCGTTTTGTATGAACCCTCTGCTGCTGGTTTTTTCCCTTGCCATGCCATCTCCCCACGTTACACGGGTAAGCGCGGCTGTGTGGAAGTGGTTTTGTAGATGTCCAGACACCATAGGGCCAGTTCACGACACTTCCGAGGATGAAGAGTTCTTCACCCCTCCGACAAGTCCTCCGCCTGCTTCCCAACATCAGCGTGTGGCTGTAACCGCGGGATCCCCCACAACATTGGTATCTCCAGCAGATGGCGTGCCAAGACTGCTATCACCATCGCAAACGGCCCGACTCCGCCGGCGACATGCTGAAGCCGTTCGGCAACTCACAACCCCAACTCCCGTTGTCGCACCTTCCCCACATGGCCCACTGAAGGCTTTCCAGCGTCCAATTAGGGTTTATAGGCCAAGTTGGGCTCCATAGTGCAACAGGCAATGAACATGGCAACACATTGTAAGCCTGCTTTTCAAATGGAAGAAACTGTTTGTGTTTCCAAGTGTTTCTAATGCATTTCTAAAGTGTGGCTAGATGTAACCTGATGGCAGTGTTACAATGTAGCAAAATTGTACGTCTATCTATTATGTTGTGGTATTTTTAACACGGCAGAAACACAGTACACAATTGCTAAGTTCCACCTTGTTACTCGTTGCATGTGTAGAAGGGTTTGCGGCATACATCATTTATATACATCATCTCTTAATATTAGTTACATGGGGCACAGAGCACTTGTGGTCATTCCCTAAACGCACTATATGCATGGATCATAAGAAACGAACGGATGTTCATAAAATGCAGCCAATGTTACACATTGTACAGACAATTGTTCAGAAAATGCAGCCGATGTTACACATTGTTACGTATGTGAAGGGTTACTTAGTCATCAAGTATACCCCTGGTTTACTATCCTATGCCCATCCAAACACTGCAAATGACTAAGTTCACGGCGCGTATGTGAGATAGCTGAATTTCAGGCGTCCCTGTCTGTGCTCAGCGGGTGTGTTTCTTCTTGAGGTAGCTGCTGTGTGGCGCTCTTCACGGCCTCTTCTGCAATTTGAGAAACTATAACAAATGCATCGACTTCCACGACTTTTGGATCTCCTACACTAGCGGCAGCCACTGCAGCACCAACATCTGCAGGTGTGGGATTAGGTGAAACTGAATCCTGCCAGTCGAAGTCCATCTGACTGGGCAGGTCTTCCAAAGTCTTCTCTTGCGTCATCGGTATGACGAATGCGGGCATGGCTTCAGGAGTACAAGGGGAGTCGATTGACACGCGCGTGCTTTGGGGAGGGGGCTGCTCGACCTCCGAGGCCTCTGCATTGCCCAAAAGTCCAGAGCTCTCACGACATGACTGCTGCAAGTCGGCTCTCTCACCGATTTCAGGGTCACCTCGCGCCGGCGGATGCACTTCAGAATGCTCCAAACGCTCCCGGACTATATTCTCGGCAATGTTACGGAGCTCCCATATGTACTCGCTACGCTCCATAGGGGGCACCATTACCTCTGCCAAGCCATTCACACACATGAATCAATGTCGGAAACTAACACATGCTTCCATTTGTGAACAAGAACACTTTGAAAATCATTGGAAGCACCCAAAATACCTGGCTTTGCGAGTATGGAGCCAATGTCAAGATCCTCTCGGTGTTTCAGCCACCGCTCGTAACATGCGAGGGGGGCCGAATAGGATGCAGGGCGATCACGAATCGTCCATGCTTTGCAAAACAATTGCTTGTCGTGGAATGCCATGTCGGTGATGGCCCTGAACCGCGTTGAGTTGCACCACATGCTCAACTCCTCCCACCATTCAGGTGTGGGGTGTTTTAATTCCTGTGTCGCATCGTCCACTTCTGCCATCCATTGCTCCTGGGATTGGACGGGTCTAGCGCCAGCAAAGACGAGGAATCCCTCATCTTTCAAGTAGGTGGTTGCTAGCTGCCACGTTACGGAACGCTCATCATCCGCCGCTTGTACCCACTTTGACCATTCGGTGACATTGGCAACAGTTGCGCCACTTGAAGGGTGTGATACCACAGGTGCAGTTAGGGTGTGGTACTTGAGGAAACAACGGCACATGAGGACTGACCATGGCACTGGATACACCCTAGTAACATGTGATTGTTGCAAGACCAGTCCATGCACATGTGACCCTTCAACAATTGAGTGATGCAGGGGGTAGGGAGGTGTGAATTCATGGCAGAGAGGATTTGCTACATAAGACAAATAGAAGGGATGCCAACCCCAAGTGGCCAGCAACAAGCGAGGATAGTGTTCATCATCCCACACTTTCATTGCTCTGCCAATGGCCGCGTTGACCTTCACTAGTAGAAAACATGGTTAAAAAAAACCACAGTCGTTTTTCTATTGCGGTTCTTTTGACCACTGTTTTGTGGGGTGTTGCGCCAAACGTGAAATCATGCTACACTTGCAATTTCCATTGAGTGCCGAATGAAAATACGAGTGTACATGTATATGTTCCACGCGTGTTTGGAGTACATGCCATTCCTTCATTGAATGCATCGGTGTTCGCAGTGCTGCGCGCTCCAATACTAATTTCCTCTCTTGTAATTATGAACAAGATGTGAATATCGAAGGAGAACAAGCAACCGGAATGCAATTACTGACTTGACTTTTTCGCTTGTGTTGTGGTTGGTGTACTGATGGTTTTAGCTGTAAATCGTGCAGTCATGTACCATAAAATGGCCCAGTCCTATGCAATCTTCTCTACCATGCGTGCAAATCAACGCAGTGTGTACCAATCTTACTGTACTGTCCGCCATTCACAAGACCTTAAGGCGGATGAGTTTGAGAAACTTCCAGTGAACGTTCAAGAACCTAGTGAAAAATGGCTGACTTTTTGGCTGAATATATGCAAACTGGCTCAAAGTAGTAAAGACGGACCGAAAGTTCCCAACAATTAGCTGGTTGGACTTGGAGACACTTATTGTCATCTTTGATGGAGCCAGTATTCTCCACGGGAGAGTGGGAGGCGGGAACTGCACTGGAGCTCAACTCACGATGCTAAATGGTGGGCAACATTAAGGAGACACCTCCAAAAATGGAGGCCCCGACGAATAAGCCATCAACGCACAGGTTCAGGGTGCCATAGGTCTGAGGTCACGACTAAGCAGAGATTCAAACATGAATTTATTCCACATCGGATGCACATGGTTAAAGAACAATAGTGAGAAGAACACCTTTGAGTGGCTAGTCTTTCAGTAGAATGAAGGGCAACGGAACCTCAGCAAATTGAGTTTGGATGTGTACAAAGTTGGTTTTACTGCCTATGTGTCGTGTGAAATGTGATTCTGACACCGACACATCACATGGAACCTGCTCAAAATGAAGTTGCAGACTAAAAACGAGAAACCCATGCATACGGCAATGGATCAATGCACTTAATGCTGTACATAATATTGTATCAATCCAATGTTCACAGACATTTCATGCATGCCCATGGATTGCTTCATACTCGGAGCGTACAAGATGTATGCAACACTCCGATAACAACAATTCTTAGCTCATTAGAATGCAGGGCATTATGCCAGTAACTACACCATTGTAAAGTGAAAAAAATGCAGCATATACGTTGCTTTCCACGAAAACCAACACATATAATGGAGGACGAGCAAGGAACTCTCGCCACATAAATTGGGTATCATTCAAAATTGCCAATTCAACGCCAGAATGTTTTGAAATCATATATGTCCTCCTTGCCATCAAGTCTACAATTTTGTGGTCATTTGTGAGTATCAGAGCCACATATCACTCCACATAAGACCAAGGCAAACTTCTTGCTTCATCCTACAAAAACATGTCCATATGTAAACTGTGGCATTGACATCATCTAATTATGCAGTTCATGGAACTCGGAAATTCCTACATATGTCCATACTAAAATACATATCTCCTAGTTACAGCGTCGTCCGATGGTCTCCTTCCACGGTGACCAAATGTAGGCTCATTCCAATCGCTCCCACCAACTTTGTCAATCAAGATTCCACAATTTCCATTATGTGTTCCACCGGGTTGCTGTGCTCCATATGCTGGGGCTCTTCTCCAGAGGGCAGTCCAATTTCGCTGTGGGCAGTCATCAATGTCTGCATCCCGCACGAATTCCAGGTAACCGACTCATAAACAGATTGCGACACCGTCCCCGTACTGCAAGAAACCACCTGGACGTTAAAATTCCCGGACAAATTCGGAGTCATGCCTCTAAATATGTCGCTGCGAGTAGGTGTGAAATACAACCTGTCCTTTCAACACATTCATATCAGCTTGCATGTGTGTCCAAGGAATGCCGAGCAGCTTACTGTGCGGCACACCTCAATTACAATGCGTTGATAAACAATAGTCTGCACCTGCACTACATACTATTCTTCAAAGTTCTGGGTGTTCTCACAAATACCGTGCATGGCTGGCGTGAGGCTAAACCTTGCAAGTAACAACATTTCATATCCAAACAAGTGTCCTCATGAACTCATTCAAGGGATCATCCAACATAAAATATGTGATGTAATAAAAGTGACATTATCAATAAACAAAATCCATGAATGGTGGGGAGGGGGTGGGGGGAACTCGTCGCCTGTAAACATATCACGTGTTGTTGACATTTATATGCTGAATTTGGCCGCACAGCTTTCCTGCACCTTAATTAATAAATCTCCACCTCCTACTACACATAGGGGGCACAGCTGCACAACCGAAATTATTATGCATATTGGGGTTGAGGGTCAACAAATACAGGGCTGAATTGGATCAGTTCCACTACAATTTGTCGGCGACAAATCCGTCAACTCCTTGTGCTTCGCGTGAGGGTCTGTTACTGCAAATAACACTACTTACAAGACTCAAACATTGCAATTGACATTGGGTGGGACCTTCCTCTTACCATTCACTTTGTTTGGCATTTAGGTACCCTTCTTGTTGGGGGGTCTGTTCTGCTCGGTCTTCTTCCTCAATTGCGAAGAATCCCGCGGCTTGGCAGCTTCCAAAGATTCTGTCGTGGTGGATGGTGAGTTCGTTCTCTTCCCTTTCGGCCCCTCTCCAACCGCATTGGAGGATGCCCTGCCACAAACAGCTGAGGTGAGCTTACCCATCAACCGAGTTATTTCTTCCATAGTCGGAATCTGCATTATGTAGCATACGCCCCACAATATGGGACTGTTGGGCAGTCCCTCTGCTTGGTCCAGGAAGGCGATGTGCTTTGGGTAGCGCCCTTCCTTCTTGAACATCACCGGAGTGTCTTTGTAGAACACTCTTATTACACTAATCATTTGTTCTCCTTTCTTGCATAAATCCTGCTCGTCGTTTAGGCACCTAGACTTGTGGTTGATTCCGGCGTAGGCCTCCGCCACAACCTTCCCGTCGAACTTTGGATGCAAAACCCAAACCTTTACTCTGACTCTGATTGGACTCTGCGACACAAATATCGATACCCACAATTATATCAAGTCACTGCCATTCGTTTAATTACAGGGTCAACTTCAGCCAACTTTGAAGACGACAATTCTATTATGCATTACAGTCACAACCAGAAGGTGGAACACTCACACTATTGGGAGGCCGCCTGGCAAATGAAAGTTGAGTGATGACAGATGCATCCATCTGCGGAGTTCTCTGTCTCTTTGTCGAGGGACTTGTACTTTTTGCATTGCCTCTTTGGGTCCTTCTCTCGGAGACTTTGGGTGGATTCGCCACCTTCCGCTTCACTGGAACCTTGGGTAGCACAGGCAGCTCTTCGCCATCTGATTCTGTTTGGATTGCATCGCGTCCAGTATCTTCTCCATTAGATTCATCACCCTCTTCCAGGCTGATGTCCACATCGGATTTTAACCTTTCATGTTTGGGCCCGTTCATTGTTTTGCTATGTACATCATTGTCGTCACTTTTCTGACCAGAACCTCCATCAAGGTAGCCATCGCCTAAGTCCGCAGGCCACCTCAACTTTGGGAACGTCGTTTCACCATGAGGACTTGTCCCACCAAGTCCTGCCGTATCCTCCTCATATGAATAGTTCATCAAATGTGAACTCTCTGGAGACCAGGAGGGGCTCCTAGTCTCCTTCCTTCTTGAGCTCCTTTGAGAGGTTGAGTCTCTTCCCTTTGTGGCAAATTGGGTGACTGGCTTTCTCACAGATTGTTTGGCGCGTGCACGAGGGCTTTCATCCGAAGTTGAGTCGGATGACAATAGCTCAACAGGTTGGTTGGGTCTCCCTCTCGCCGCCGTGTGATTTGTGCGGCCGCCACGATGTGGGACATCCTTCGCCGTCTGGACCTCAATATCCACTTCCAGAACTCTAAAGGGAACTGTGTCGTCCAACTCCTGCGGAGCTGCACTTTTCGCCTTCGTGTTCTTCATGTATCGCAAGTCACTGTCCTCCTCTCTATTTCCTTTGTTGCCTGCCTGGAAGTTTGGTTTGCCCGGTTGCACATGTGACTTGCCTTCTCTATTCTGCAATGTGGTTAAGGGAGTGGTGGAGGGCCTGGTCAACCCCTTCAACACCTCTGACGTCGTGCGATTGCTCGGCCTCTGAGTCTGTGTCTGAGTTAATGCACTGTCGTGTGCGACATACTTATGGGCTTCAACACAGACAATGTTAGCTAGAGAGTCACATTCTGACGACAAATTAGATACAAACTCATCTACCAATGCATGGAGTTTGTTGCTAATGTCGAGCATGGGCGGTCGCTCCACAAGACCGTCCGAAGAAGAAATTTTCGATGACGACGATGTGTGCGATAGACGCGGCAGTCCCGTACCCCGTAAGGGATTTTCTTTCTGCAGGTTCATAACATGGGCAGCACACCCATGGGTTAGAGATTCTACGTGTGCAGTCTGGTTTAGGGGGAAAATACAAGTGTTATACTTCCTGAACTCCTGCCGTCAATCAGTGGGACTCCTGTGTTGGAAAATTCATGCAAACACAATAAAGTGGCCATTTAGGGGTTCATGATATTACCGGATGTGCTTTCTCCTGCGCATAGGAGCTGCAACGAGCGCCACCTTCACTTTCGGTTGTGGATCTCCTATCTCTGGAGGTACTATGGCGTTTTGCCTACATACACCCAAACAAAGTGATGAGTTAGGACAGGTGTCAAGAATTGCACACCCCAAGGAGGTGTGAGGGGAGACAAATCCTTGCAGCCACCAAAGAACGGTGGACCTCACAATTCCTGAACTAGGAACAGCTGAATCCTCATTACAAATTTTCATAGTACAAGGAGAGGATATGATAACGTACTCCCGTGCCTTTCTTTGTTGATGCATTTGCCTTGTTTCTCTCGCATTCTCTGCTCCCTTCCGATGACTTCCAGTAATCTACCAATTGCAACCATGCCGCTGATGAACAATCATCAGGCCTGCTACTATCACCGTGTAGGAGCCATTGACGATGATACAATGATCTATTTCTCTTGTATAGACGTTGGAGATACCCCTCTACCATGCCGTCCGGGAGTGGCTTCTCTATTATGAACTGTCGCTTCACTTCTCTCATGATTTCTTGCATGGTGCATGGATTCTTTATGTCTATATCGGCGCATGGAACAATTGCAAGTGCAGCTAGTTTGAGTGCGTTCAAGAATTGCGCTTTGTATTTGACTATGGCACCATTGTGGTTTTGTTCGAGCCGGACTTGTGGCACTCTACCTTCTGCAATGGATCTTTTCACTTCTTTTAGATATGACTTCTCTTCTACTCTAAGTTGCTTTCTCTGTGACAACGTGGAGGGTGGGGATGACTTACTGGATGTTGGACTTAACAATGTGGGGCTATTGTTTGTATTTATCACCAAAGATGGCTCCTTCAGGGAGTGACGCCGGTCGCGCAAGGTACCTCCTTCCGATGATGTATGGGCACTGGCAACTGTGTGAACAGATTGCCGCCCCAATGTTGATGGCGCTGGCCGTGCACTCTCTGCTCCCAAAACCTTGCTAGACTCCACACGACCCCCACTCGTATCTCTGGTTGTATGGGTTTCTCTTTGTTGCCCACAACTGCCTTGTCCCATTCCAGTTAGGAGTCCAGCAACTGTCTGGCCCTCCGCAGCTTCCACAGGCATACACTGTGTCCGTGTGCGAGGTTGCGTACTTTCATGTGGTGGATTTTGCACCTGTCCTGATGTGTAGTATTCTGCGGCTGCCGCATGACTGGGTGGGGAGCCAAATGGTGCACCTTGTGGCCGATTCTGCTGCGGCAACAATGCGCGGCCAGAGGTAGTCCCATCGAACTGCGTGTCTCGTGGCTGTGCAGGATATGACACGTGATTGTTGTATGCATTGGATGGAGTAACTGGTGTACCAATATACGGATTGTACATGGATTGGGGTAGACCACCCATACTTCCATAAACCGGCTGGACAGATTGCCACGGAATTGTGTTCTGTTGTTGGTGATAGGGCGCTGAATAAGGCATGCTGAATATCTGCATACAATGATTTGTGAGTAGGCAAGTTTATCTTCGTCTGGGGCATACCAACCATGAGCACGGAACCTAGACAACTATATGCAGGGCATCCAATATGTTACATTGGCAATGCCAGGAGAGAACTGCATTACATCCAATTCATAATGCACGGGAGAAGGACAATAAAGAGACATCGGTATGATCTCAGGGCGACTGCACTGGTGAGGAGGGGAGGGGTCGGACCTGTGATTGGTCGATCCTCTGTGGTTGCGCTGATGCACCTCTAAATACCTGTATATACAAAGGGGGAACACATGAGTGTCAATGCAAGACCTATTTGTGGTGGAAATGACAGCTAACTACTTCAACGACGTTGCAAAAGAGTGCAATTCAATGTGAATGTGCATAAATCAGAATTACTTACAGGCACGTTTTCCATGTTGCCACAAGGCCATGCATTAGTGTTGGCCAACTGAGGATGCAGAGTGCGAGAAACACATACCGGTCGGGACAAGTCGTCCACAAACTGGGTGCTCCTCACGACGTCATATTCCGTGAGGGTCCCCTGACTGTATTGGTCGGCCATAGTATTCATATAATTGTCCAATATAGAACTGGGAAAAATATCGGGGCCCTACTATGCGAAGGACTTCTGAGTGTTGGGCGATCACGTAATTGTGGTCGTAGATTGTGTCTGCCCAAAGTTACAGAGTGGAATCTGTGCACTATCACGGAGGCATTGCAACCAACTTCATCAATACCTGGCCATATCTTGCATTGCAACTGGCATGGCCTCGATCACTGAATTCTGCCATAGAGAAACCTAATAAAAAATGGAGGTTGATTTGAGACCACTACACACTACAGACCATCAATATACGGATCAAGGTTGAATGGAGGCTGGAAATGGGTTTATGATGGAAAAGTGAAAAGAACCTGCTGATCTTGGATAAGCTGATGTGAAATGTGTATGTAAGAGGCCTGCTACTCCATAATCATGAACCAATGGGAGAGTGATCTCTGATCTGCAAAAGTACACCGCCTGCAAGCTAGAAAAAGTTGAGAAATTTTGTGAAGAGTCCTAAAAAGGGTGTCACATAGAGAATCAAAAGAGAAGAATCTAACATCCAGCAACACGGAATACTCAAGCATGGAGAAATATACGACACAGCGTGTACCCTTAAACCGGCATCAAACACAATACACTATTGCCGTTGTCCAACTTGAACACGGCATAAGCAATGACCACGAATTGGAAGGAAGACAAATCCCAGGGAGTGTGTAGTTCCAAGGAGCATACAACTACATGTCACAGGACATGGCCATACGGGATCCACATCGACATTGCTAACTATTGGTGAGCAAAGTATCGCTACATAAATCGGATTACTTACAGCCTCTTCTGGTTTGTTTTCAACATTCCTGTGTGCACGTTCAAGACGCTGCAGTGGTGCCAAAGGCAAAATACTGTTCTAAGCATAGTGTCTTTAATAGAGAA
The DNA here is from genome assembly GCA_950295325.1 of Polytrichum commune. Taxonomy (NCBI): domain Eukaryota; kingdom Viridiplantae; phylum Streptophyta; class Polytrichopsida; order Polytrichales; family Polytrichaceae; genus Polytrichum; species Polytrichum commune. The sequence goes on from OX485808.1 coordinate 215,563, forward strand.
TACCAGCACATAAGTTTATCTCTCAACCACGCATCTAAACAATGTCACCCCGGATTAAGAAATAATTGTGGTCACAAGCATGCCAAAAAATAGTTAGCACCGGACTACTTTTCCATTGCCATCTCACCCGAATACGACCACTTCGACACTACAGCGAGTCGACGGCACAATTGCGCAGTGGTTCCCTCATCCAGGAGGGGACCATTGATATGGTCATTTCAAAATGCACGATGACAGGAAAACTGTTACAGAGGGAACTCTGCGTGATGTAATAGCCAATCCCCATATGACATACATTTGAGGATAGAGGAAATAGTCGTAACACACTTTGCCATACACCACTCAAAACATATCTGTCTGGGAGTGATCAAACAATGCCCACATACCGGAAACAACAAGAGAATACTCACAGGAGGCAACTTGAGCAAGGAAGATTAATATGGACATATGTATCAAATGCTGCCTAAACACTCACCAACAAACTTGCCGCAGACCAAGACTGAAAAATATGACGATATGGTCATTTTGAAGTGAACGATGACAGGAAAACTGTAACAGATGATCTCTCCGTGGTGTAATAGCCCATCACCATAGTCCACACATTTGATTCTAGGGGAAATAGGCAAACATGCTGGGCCAATACACCACTCAAAACAGATCTGACTAAGAGTCTTCACAAAATAGCCACATACCGGATACAACAAGACCGTACTCACAGGAGGCAACTTGAGCAGGGTTTAGTTTTAACATGGACATATGTATCAAATGTTGCCTAAACAATCACCAACAAACTGAAAGCAGACCAAAATTGAAAAAACTGATGACGGAAAATGGCACAGCCACATCCTGCGTGTTAAAGGTAGCTCAAAACAACAACATTGGCGGGGGATCTTGGCAGCATCAACATGTTGGGTTTGCACACCGACCCAACACAGGTCAAACACATCAGGGTGCACAGTGTGGGGTTGTGTGGCACAGGCAGACAAACTGGTGCACTCTGACGCACAAGTGATAGTCGAGCCCCCAGACAAAGGCGACGGGGCGTGCGAAGGGTTCAACACCAAAAGAAGGTTGCTTGACTAAGACCCCTGGCGCAAAAAACATGGCGATGCTTTAGGGTCCGCATCCGGCATGCTATAGGCAGGTCAGAGCGACAAAGAACGAAGGGAAACTTGCGTGTATGAAAACTGCACATGTTGCACACCTATGCCAGCATGAGATGGAAACCACAGGCTGCGCACAGATAGGTGATTGGATTGGCCAACGGGAGGCAAGTGCGAAAGTGACCATGGATCACTGCAACACTCCACTCCTTGTACAGTGTAGGGTAGCAAGGCGGAGGCACACAAAGACCGAGAGGCAATGCACGCTGATGTTGAGGATAGAGTCTGCTCATGTGAGAAAGGCGAGGAGGAGACGATGTAGTGAGTCTGAGAGAAAAGAAAGATTCGCGGAGACGAGGAGACGATGCACCTAACAGAGACTCCTAACGAATGCAGGTGATTGACAGGATGTATGCAAGTCGAGGCAGAACCAAACCGACTCAGAGGGACCTCGAGGGAAATTCAATTGCCAAGCAGCGGGAAATTGAAGCGAAAGAGATCCGTTCCGGGGGAAAGTCGAAATGGGAAGAGTCTGCAACAAAGTGTGCCTGATGAGGGTGGGCCAACTGCCAGCCTCGAGCGAAGGGGAATCGTGTCGAAGATCTTCAACCATCATCACCCGGGGGCTGGATCAAATCCCCACGTACGCACAGCGGCCTGGCAGCATGGCCATGGCAATCATGGGGTTAACTCCAGCCCCCACCGATGACGTGGTGGGAGACACGTCATCCTCAACACGTGTGAATAACTTTTCCCATCCACATCGTCGCCCCCTGATGGACGGTCAAGATTGCCTCGGGCAGCACATTGCCTCGGGCAGGGAGCCATCAACGGCCAAAATTAATCGGGCAGTCTGGTTGTGTATTTTCGGCGGCGGGCTCTACACAGGTAGGCTCCACCCTGCTTGAACTCCGCCATTCTTGTCATCCCCGTTCGTTCTACCCATCTGCTCTTGCATGTACGCAGCTTTGTCATGGTTTTTGGAGGTTTCGGCAAGCTCGTATTGCAGTAGACGGCAACTCAGCGATCTTGGTGCTGGATGTGTGTTGCATTCTGCTGGTTTAGGGGAGGACACATACCCCGCGTAACGCATCGGCGTTCACGACGCGTTGCGCCATTGTAGATCGCATTGTGTGAGGTTCCTTTGTGTCATGCCGCAAAGCGTGAATGATACAACCGAGGCTATCTTGGCGAGGACTGCCTTTTGCGGGGTCTGCGACGTTGCAACTTGCCGAGGTTATCTCTTTCTTTTGTGAAGAGTTCATGTGTCCTTCACCTTGTGTGTGCATATCTGCGACGGTTTGGGCTCCCGGGTCCAGAGCTGTGTTACAAAGCTCTATTGTCCGTCTACATGACGGCATCGTCGCACTTTCACCCGAGGAAATTTGCGCCATTGCTGACTAGCTTGGCGTTCTACATGTCAGGTTCTGTGTAGCCGTGATGTGTTGTTTAGATCCATTCACTCTGCGATTTGTGGTGGATCCGCCCCAATGTTTCTGTGTGTGGGTGATTGTATGACGGCGTGGATCAGCCTTGTTCATGCCATGTCGTAGTTATTGTGTCGAGTAGATCAAGTCATCGCCGTGTGCCGATCATAAAACTTGCAGTACTATGACTGATCTTGTGCCTCATTGCAGAATGAACGTCTCCGTGATTGGGACTTGAATTGCACACGCTCTCAGAGGCGGACGAGGGACGCGTGGCTGCTGTCCTCCCTTGTCTCAGAGTAGCTTGAATGTTTGGCGTTGTTATCTATTTTGTGACATTTTCTTAACTTCTATAACTGGATTTCCGGGCAAACTGTGTAGCAATTATGTCATTATGTCATTATTGGCATCTTGCATCCTTAGCTTGGTCAGCATTCTTCAGTATGTTTTTATCGTGACGACTGACCCAGTTGTGTGTGGGTATGCACTTGGAGTGTCACACCTATTGGAGGAGATCGCCGTCGCAGCAGAACGTAATTACAAGGGCATTCTGTTGTCAGATGCAATCTGACAGCGGAGTCTGCGATCCGAAAGGTAAGTTTCCAAGCCCCATTTTTGGCTAGTGTGCTTTGCCGATACGATTCTTAATGTTTTCACCCAAAATATATGAAACCTGCCTCCACCAATGTTGACCACGCAACAATGGCTTGGTTCAGCACTATGGATTGACCCACTGGGTCCTCTTCAACATTGTCGTGCCTGCGTGTTCCGTTATGCCACACACTGCCTATGCAGTTCGATCTGTAGCCAGACTTGTTTCGGCAATGCAGAGTCGGAGTGTAACATCAGTTACAGATGGGCAGATTCAGTAATATATAGTTATCATGGTTGTCATGCTGCAAGGATGTAGATGTTTGCGGTTGAGTTGCCTGCCAGAATGGCTACACCATCTTCAACCTGGAGGATTGTTAGAAGTCTAATGGTTTAAACATACAACGTATTCTTAGTTCACTGTGTAAGAGCGTATGATGTGTGTCAGAATGTGTGTCATTCTCAACTCAGCTGAGAAATGTACGAAAAGTTAGAGGGTTCACCCAGTCTGGTGATGATGTTGGGTATGGGAGAACAGGTTGTGTCGAGAATGGCAGCCACTGATTGAGCACCATGATCATATAAAGTGCCTTCGTAATGCGCGCAACAACATGAATAGGACTTTGATGGGCTTTCCATCTTACCTCCTGAATTATGTCAAGCAATGTCCCCATATTCTGTGAAGATCACCTCACTTTCATGGGAGGTACTGATTCGTATTTGTGTCAAGTAGCAGTATGTAGAAGGCATGGGGTCTTTATCTGCGGAGGATGCAGGGAACCGGGCTTCACCGGCTGACGATCGAGTCCTCAGGGGAACCGTTGAGGTAAGATTGCGTGTACCAGAAGATCTGCGAGGACCATGTAAGTATGGATGCTTACATGAAACCCCTGTTGCAGGCAGACATTGACAACACTACTTGCCCTAATGATTCTTCGGAGTGTCTGTTGCTGGCAGTATATCTAAGGTCCATTGCCTGAGTGAATAACTTGTGTATATGGTCAACGACACAGCTAACAAGACAGTAGTGTGGATGCTGGAGTGGTTTAGCGCCATTTTTACTTGGTGCCCCGGCGTGAGTTGATGTGGATGAAAACCGTGTGTATGACTAGCAATATCGGTGTCCCCTTCAGTGAATGATTTGCACCCTTTTAAGGTGGTTGATAGCAAATTAGCCAAGGTGCGAGGTGAGTTGCTTCACATTGATCTCATATTGTAATGGTGCAATAAGTCTACAAGACTATGAATGTTGGACTGCCCAAAGTTATGTGTCGCCTGCCGTAGCTGGGACGTTCTTCTGTTATGCAAGACTGGGTTCATTAAAGAATAACATGGTGCTAAAACATGATGCAGATTGAGGCATGAGCATGGAGGGTGAACCAGTAGCTCGGCTTCCACTAGACCATCCACTCCGCATCAAGGCAAGGGATTTGAAGTTGCAGCAGCGAGACGAGGATCGTGCTGACAGGAATGCATTGTCTAGGTACAGGTGCCCTTGCAATCTTTGTGGGGGGCGGAGACGACCCTACAAGACCAGCACAGTTGCAAGGCACCTCAGGCATCGGGGCCGACATGGTGCCTTGAGAGGTAGTACACAGGTAATTACGCACATCGACCATAGTTGAGGGAGTGGTCATGAAATACTTAAACTTTATTATTGACGTGACCATTTTGTTGTCGATGTGTGTTTTAATATTGGTGTATGTTGACATTTAGGGTGACGACTATGACTCATCTGACGAGGAGTGGGATCAGCACATTGGCTCACACGCTCGAGCATTTCTCGGCCTGAATGAGCCAATAGCTGAGATAGCTCTCGACGACGGCGTTGGAATTGGGATGATGGTGAGGAATGCTTTCACGTTTGCGGACAACATACACATGCGTGCGGCTGTGGCCGCCTGCCCCGAAGCTGCCGTTGCAGAGGGGTCCCCAATGCAGCACCGGCAGGATGGACTCGGAGATGCGGATATTGTGAGCAACATTAATGTGCGGTCAGAAGGTGAATACATTGCTGAGTTTCAAACAAGGTCCCTGCAGTCCAATTGCAGTAACGATCACAGCCAATGCCCACGTCAACATGGAACAAGCAATGTCGATGGAGGCTCCAGCGGAGAGGAGGGTTCGGCCAATTTAGGGGCCGAAGATGGGGACGCGGAGGAGAACTCTAGTGATTCCTCCAGGAGGGAGCCAGGGGATGCATCGGACGACGAACAGAGTGATGAGGAGGACCTGGAAGAGCTGCTGGGTCAAATTCCCGAGGACCGAATGGGTTCGAATCCCGAATTTGATATTGCCGCAACACTGCCCTTGTATGAGGGCAGCACCTTGTCCATGCTATGCGCAACCTTGCTCATAGTGAATTGTTGTAAGACACACGGTGTGTCCAACACATTTACGAATGAGCTACTTATGCTCCTGAGTATGAGTATTCTGCCCGCGGGAAATTGTCTTCCGAAAACGGAGTATGAGGCGAGCAAAATTCTGCGGAGACTTGGGTTGGCATATAACATGATACATGCTTGTCCTAATGGGTGTTGTTTATTTAATGGTGATTTAGAGGATGTTGAGAAATGTCCAGTGTGTGAGCATGATAGGTACAGAATGTGCGGGAGGTCAAGGGTACCGACTTTGATATTGCGTCATTTTCCCCTTATCCCTCAGCTGCAAAGGATGTTTAGCTCTAAGAAGTTGTCAAAGTTAAATGTATGGCACTATTTTAACAAGTCGGTTGATGGAAAGATGAGACACACTGCTGATTCTCCACAGTGGAATTTTGTGAACACAGAACTGGAACCTGAAGCGGGCAATGATATGTTCGGTCGAGATCCGCGGGATATCCATCTAGGACTTGCCCTGGACGGCATGAACCCATATTCTGAGAAACGCTCAACCCAAAGCTTAACTCCAGTCATTGTGTTCAACTACAACTTGCCTCCGTGGTTGGTAACCAAAAAATACTTTGTAATGTTATGTCTTCTGATTCCAACTAAATTAAGTCTAACAGGTTCAAATATTGATGTCTTCGTACAACCTCTGGTAGATGAGTTGCAACAACTGTGGAGTCGTAGGGGGGTTCTTACATGGGATGCTAGAGCTAATTTGGGAGTGTCCCACTTCAACCTGAGGGCCGTTTTGATGTGGACATTGCACGATTTTCCGGCCTATGGATTGATTTCTGGACTAACTACAAAAGGGTTCAAAGGTTGTCCTGTATGCGGACCCCACACAGTATCTCGCAGGTCCAAAATACTGAGGAAAAATGTGTACTGCAACTGCCATAGAAGATATCTGCAAGGAGACCATTATTTTCGGGGCGCAGCTGCAGCATTTGACGGTGAAGCAAACCATGAAACGGCGGCCGAACCACTAACAGGAAACCAAACAATTCGGTATGGCCGTCAATCAGAGGCCTACATTGACGGAGGGGGCACAGAGAAGGACGACGAATTTCCTGCCAAGGAGCACGGTGTAAAGAGAGTATCAGCGCTATACCAGTTACCATACTGGAGGGTTAGTATTGCGAAACCTGTTGCTATTTATTCTCCTAATTTTCATTGAAAGGAATGACATGGTTGAATATCTCTGGTTGTCAATTCATGTCTACCTTACATGGCCAGGAAGATGATATGATCACCGGGATGTTGTGAATATTCCTGGTCCTTGCTGGACACACTGCAATGTTTAACTTCAGAGTCTGTAATGAATTAAGAATAAATGCAATGCAGACAATACCCTGACTCTATCAAAATGGACAGTTTGTTGTTGCCAGCCTGCTCATTCATCTACAACTGCAAATGAAATATATGTAATTTGACATATGTATATATGAATATCAGACAATGAAGCATTGCCTACTTGCTTGCAGGTTGTTGTGGTCCCAAATGTGCATATATGATGTTGGACACTAGCATGTTGTGGCTTGTTGTTGAAAACACCTAGTGACTTACGAGACCATTATGCACATTGCAACATATGCTTACTATTGCAGCTTGTAGCCGCAGAAGCTTCCAATCAGGCACCTCTTGGATGTAATGCACATTGAGCGCAACATATGCGACAGCTTAGTGAAGTTACTATTTGGAGCGAAAGACACCGCAGCCTCGCGTCGAGATATGGAGGAGGAGAGAATACGGCAACATTTGTGGGTTCGTCGAGGGCCGGTGCCTGGTGGAAATTACATCAAGCCTCCTGCACCATACGTGCTGACCAAAGAGGAACAAAAAAATTTTCTAGAGCAATTGGCTGGAATATCACTACCGACGGGCTATTGTGGGCCAATGCAGAAGCACATACTCCAGAATAGAATTGGTAACATGAAGTCCCATGACTTCCACATCTTTTTCCAATTTATACTCCCTGTTTGTTTGAGGCATCTTATGGACAGGGGGCCCCGATCGGCCATTATTCGGCTTGCAAGGTTGTTCACAATGATCTGCAAAAAGGTCATAGCTGTGACAGAGTTAGAGCGTTTACAACATTATGCAGCCGAAACAATGTGCTTAATGGAGGTATGGTTTCCTCCTTCTTTTTTTGACATTATGGTCCATTTGCCAATCCATCTTGTTAGGCAGGTGAAGTTGTGCGGCCCAATTGCCAATGCTTGGTGCTATCCGGTAGAGAGACACTTGAATGTTTTAAAAAAATATATCCGGAACCGGGCACACCCCGAGGGTGCCATTGCGAATGCTTACTTGTATGATGAGGCACTCGGATTTTGCACCGAGTACTTGAAGCTCTATCCCTTCACACGACGAAGAATTTGGGATGACGAGGAGGAGTTGGGTGATTGTGGAGAACTGCTAGAAGGAAAAGCCCTAAACCGAGAACTAACCAACGAGGAGCGGAGAGCAATCCATTCTTGGATTATTAGGAATTCAGAGGCAACTAGGGAGCCTTGGAGGTAAACCATATGCATTATGTCTTGATGAATAATCAAATTCACGCCTAGTCTGTATGTAGCCATGGCCTTTGCGTTCAGGTGCTGTCACACCCACTAATGTATAGTTATTTTGTATCTGCCAGACAATACCAGGCCCTTAAAGAGCAACTGGAGGCAGGAAGGGCAACATTCAGGAGGGATGCTGCATTAAGAGGGCTTAGCCGAAGACAACAACGTGCTTATCCTAATGACCTCTTGAACGACTTGCCTGACTTTGTGGACTGGTTGCCATCATACACCACGCAGTTGGTCAACACACATGGTTCACGCAATGTTGACATCGATTTGCTCCGACTATCGAGTCTCCCTTCTCGAGATGCTGAGAGTTATCAGCAAATGTGGGCCTATGGGAACCACTACAGGGTGTACAACGAGGGAGATGAACGAGGGTTCGTGACACAAGATTATGGAATCGCCAGCATATTTGGAGCAGAGGAGGGACAAAGCGCAGGTGTGAGTATGGTAGGAGTCTTGAAAGAGATTATTGTTGTTCGATACTCAGCGCAAAGGAGGGTAGTGTTTCGTGGTTCATGGATTCGCAATGCTCCTGGGGCACAGTCATCCACGAAGGTAGACCAGTATGGCTTCACGATTGTCAGGTTCAATGATCGGATTGCCCGTGACATAGAACCGTATGTGTTACCGGCCACAATCCGCCAGGTATCACAATGTAGTGAGTCTGATTGGGGTTCATGTGGGAATGTGGCTCCTCCCTGTTGAAGTGTGCCCCAATGTATGGTGCATCGGAGGATGTGCATATATTGTGTGAATCCATACAATACCTTTGTTGACTATTTGTGCACATGGCGCAAGGTGTTCTTCATTGAGGATTGGAGGCATCCTGCGTGGCGCGTGGTGCTCCAGAAGGAGCCGCGATCGCGGAGAGTGGTGGACAACGACGATGAACAGACATTGGGGATATCGGGGGATCTGATTGGCCTCCAACTACCGTTGGACATGAACGCAGCGCATTTCAGGCCAAACCCTGTGAATGCAGGGGAGGCAGTTCCAGCCGCGGAGATTGCCAGGCTGAATGCACTAGTGGCTGGTGATCCACATCAAATTCACCAACATGCAGGGGCCAATGGACGAAGGGGAAGGGGAAGGGGAAGGGGAAGGGGAAGGGGAGGCAACCGGAGGAGGTTGCCAAGAAGGAATTAGATAGGACCTTGGAATTCGGACATGGCAGTCATGTGCTTTGCAACACCTCGAATGGCGCTGACGGCATTTTTCCGGTAGACACCAGTATTTCTGATTGCATAAATGCAACTCAAACATGATATTTTGATGTTTCCTGTTAATGCAATGCATCGAACTTACCCCTTGTGCACATCGTCTCTACAGACACAGCAATGGTTTGTCATCTTTGATGTGGCAATTGTGATAACATTGTGGGTTACTAATGTCAATCATGTGGTCATGTAATATTTCAGGTGGTTGATGAGATTCCTATTTCCGAACTATTAAAGCTCAAAGATTCGAAGTGTTCTGGGGACATCTGGGAATGGGACTGTGGACGGCAGATTGTGGACGTACATGTCTACCTTACACTGAAGGAAGATTACACTTGTCATATTTGAGGATGTTTTTATGTAGAGCTTTCTATTACTTGGCAAAGAGGTCTTGCTTCTAAGATGTTTATATTTTGTGATGCGAGACATAATATTGGGCCTTGCCTCAACTTTGTTCAGGTAGGTGAATGATGAATCTATCTGTTTTAAATCATTGTTTAATCTTGTTGCACAGTTGATCTTCCCCTGCACACTCCTGGGTACTGGAGAACCTTGGACCCTGATGAAAACAATAAGTGTCACATAATACTTGAACTATGAGTCAGGTATGTTCTCTTCCTTGTACCTTGAAATTTGAAAGTCGGATGACTAGGAGTTCCAGCTGCTCAGTTTATCGGAGCTCAGCGTGTAGGAGATTGTTCAGATCTGCTGCCCTTGGCTTCTGTTGGACTACGGTGTGGGTTCACTGATTTGCATGACTTCATGTATTTTATTGCATGGACTCATTTTACTCCTCTGTGGAGAGCACGGACTTTCAGAATGTAAAGCAAGTATAAACTAATACCTTCAGCTGATGAAGACTACTGCTTTCAAGTGATGTTTGGATCTTTCATGTGCGACTTTGTTGACAACATATATTTGTGATGTTACATAAATGTAGCTATCCTTGAATTGTGCAAGAAAATTCTCAAAAAATAGGGGTGTGGGGGATTTTCGTAATGACGTGAAAACCACAAATATTCCTGTAGAAGTATGGAGATACTATCTTCTTGTCAATCGGCCAAAGGTACACTAATCTTATCCTTATTGAGAGACTTGCAAGGCTAAAATGCAACCTCGTGTATCCTTAATCAACTAGTGTGTCTAGCTACTGCTTGAATCTATCTGTGAAGTTCTTATATAGTTTTTAGCTGTTGGGTACATCTATGTTGTTCTTCCAATATGTTCTGCATGCTGTGTGTGAATGTTGTGGTCGTTCTTGCAGTTATGAAGGATAAACATAATTGAGAACTGTGGAAGCAATTATTGTCTAAAACGGATTTCCTTGCTATTCCTTTTTAATCCAAACTTGAAGTTCACAAAGGCTTGTGTGAACAAAATGTTCCTTTATGGGTTGTGCATTTGTATGGCAACGATCATTTAAAAAATATTCCAATAAATTCATTATTATTTTGATTTTTTTTTTTTTGGACCCTTTAATGATGTCTTTACTACAGGTTTCAGATACTCTGTTTACCTGGGCAGACCTTCAGGCCAAGCAAAACAATGAGTTGCTAAAGAATATGGGCAACTTTGTTCATCAGACCTTGTTTTTTCTGGCCAAACCTTCAGGTCTGCACCACCTCATATTCAAAAGTTATGAAAGTATTCTCTAGCTAGTTTATGAAAGTGTTATGAGACTAGTGTTTCTGCTTGTAAATTATATATGAAATGATCATATACAAATGATTATGAGATGAAGGTTTTGTGGGATTTTTTGACAGGGGAAGGTGGGTATATATCAGTGGCTACCGAAGCTATCAACCCTGTAGAGCATGAACTCACAGCCAATTTCGGATCCGAAGTTGAGAAGGTTGTGACTGAGTATGTTGACGCTATGGAGAAATTGAAGTTGAAGACATGCTTAGAGTAGCAATGAACGCTTCCAGTCTTGGCAACCTTTATTTACAGGCACTGCACCTAAAGAAGTTTTGGAGAATTGTCAGGACCCATTTGTGCCGTGAAAGTCCTACCTTTGTATGATTGATTCTATGTTGAGGAGCTCCATCATGGCGATGTTTGTAAATCCTAACTTTCTGTCATATCAATCATGGTTCATGGGAACAGGACAGCAAATTCTGGAAGTTGTACAAGGAAGATCCACCTGCTTGTGCAATTGTGTTGAAGGCATCTGTTGGACCGGTTCATTTGTTGACGACACTTTTTGAACCATTCATGCCAAATTTCTCCCACAAGGTAGGCTTTCAGAAGACCTTGCAATCATCTTTTCATGTGGCTCAGTTTCAGGCTTGAATGTCTTTGAAAGTCAAGAGGGTGCATCTCAATCACCATTCCAAACTTGACTTACTGTGGATCGAAATAGGCTACTTTGCAGAAGGCCTCGGATCCGAGGTCTGTTGTCCTTGGGGGTTGCTAAACTTGATTTGAGGTCAAGTTTATGGTTTCAGGTTGAATGTAGGCATGCCATGTTTGGGTTTCATGTCTAGCTACATTCAACCTGACTCCATAAATTTGAAATCGAATCATTGTATTCTTCATATACAGAGACACGCATGTGTTCATCTAACCGGCCTTTCCAGATTGGGGTGCTATGAACTCCTCCTCTCCAGGTAAAATTTCGACTCGTTATTCGTGCCAGTTGTTTTTACATGATCCGTGCTTGCATTGTGGGCGTTTTTTGTTCGTTTGAATTGTCTTCAAATAGATATTAATATGTGATGTAATTTTTAACTTGTTAAGGAGATGACATGGCAATTATCCTATTCATGCAGTATTTGCATCAATTTATAGTGAGTCTAGTGTAAGGTTCCTTCTGATACTTGGACTTGGAGCTGTATACTTTGCAGAGTAAATGACAAGCTCCACTAAACTCTTGCCTTGTATCTACTTGTTATGACAGTCACTAAATGTGGAGTTGTTTAGTGTACAAAGCATAAATCCTGAAAGTGTAATTATTTGTGCAGATTGGCAAGTCTGGAACTCTATGGACTGTGGCAGCGGCTTTGAAGCGCTACAGCATCCTGGACCCGGAACGCCAATCCTGTTCTCTGCTCAATGTTCGAAATGTGGCCATAGATTCAATAGCAAATTTGTACGTGTTGGAACATGTCATCCACAGTAGTTCATTTTTCAGAGAAGAAAGGTTCAAACATATTGGGACCATTGAATGTAGTTGCATTGAGACTTTGAGAGATGTGGGACGCAGTATTAACTGAGCATGGCGGATAATGTTACTGAGCTTCATTGGAGTTGCCAAACAATGAAACTCTAGTATGTTGCCCAAAATATTCATATCGCTGAAATGTATGATGTGAAGTTTGTGTGCAGACTATGACGCTTGATAGACATGTATGTGTGTAATTTTGTGCACGACTTTCTTTCATGGGAATGTAGTTATCATTGCAACCATTGTACAGACCATTTTTTTCAATTCCAGTGTCCCTTGCTCATTGACCTGTCCCATTTGTAATCTATGATTTGAATACAAGAGCAAGTAGCATTCGAGTGTAGGTTGAATGCATGTCGCAATCGTTTTTGGGTTCAGTCCGCTTGAGGCACAACGCATTGCGGGTGTCAACGGAAATCGAGTGTCACTCGATTTCCAGTGCCAGTGGAAATCGAGTGACTCGACACTCGTTTTCAGAAGACAGTGGAAATCGAGTGACACTCGTTTTCAGAAGACAGTGCAAGTTGGCTGCAACTGTATTTTGACTACAAGTTGCATCCAAATGCCACATGTTTCCAACAGGCACTGGACAGCCATCGTCATTGCAGCTAGGGCTGAACCCAATACGTAGGAGCATTTCGGTGTGAGTGGCAGTCAATATAGGACAAACCCGTCCCACAATTAAAGGGAGTGTGTGCACTGTTGGTCGATTGAAACACGCGTAGGAATTGAAGAACATCGATCTAAGAGCGCATTGGGCACGATTGGATGAGATCCGCGGGTTTGCAAGTCGGACCGGTTATGTGTTAACAAACTTGCCATTTCCTTCATAAAAATAGGGTATATTTCATAAATTCCTACTCCATGGTAGGCCCCTTTTCTGCAGTCTTCAACTTCGAATGGTCGTATTTCCACTTCATCCGGACCATTTGTAACCAACTGCCGGTTCTCCCCAGGTGTGCATTAATTGTTGCAGAGGCAATCGAAGACATACCTGTGTATTGACATAATACGGACTTGGCAAGCAATTGCATATCTCCTGAAAGTCATATATATAGCTCATGGAATGACATGGGACTGTGATTTCAAATTAACTCCGAATCAATGTTTACTCTTTGCAAAAGGCACCAAACACTTGCTGATACGTACGTACCTAAACTAACCCAGACATATATATATATTTTACGTACGTAAAGGATGTGTGAAGACATTAAGTTTCCAAAAATTAATTGCACGCAAATGCATATACACAGAATATAAAGAGAAATGATCTATGAATGTGTAAACAGTTAAAACCTTGAATGACAGTGACCCAATATTGGTAATTATCGCCCCCCCAAAAAAACTATTAAAATAGTGGTCAAAAGAACCGCAATAGAAAAACGACTGCGGTTTTTTTTAACCATGTTTTCTACTAGTGTTTACAACATTACCGGAGGGATTGGAGAATTTGAGTTCTTTGACAACGCTTGATTTGACAGAGTGTACGAGCTTGACAACGATACCTGAGGGATTGGGGAACTTGAGTTCTTTGACAACCCTTGATT